>CM039503.1:56351891-56565423 GCA_022432975.1 Begonia masoniana
GCTTCAAACAGGTGGGTCCAGTAGATGTTTCTTTCGGGGAAAGTATGATGAACTTCATACACTTTTCAAAGCATTGTTGACTATCTTTAACAGGCATATAACTGGAGAAGCCCTCAGCTCATTGTCGTTTAAGGATTTGAAGAATCTGGAGGGAAGATTGGAGAAAGGAATCAGTCGAATCCGAGCCAAAAAGGTATGACTGAGTATGCGATGTTGACAGGAGATTGACTGAGTTTCTGTTTTGATGATTTTGGTTTTCCAGAACGAAGCGTTGATAACTGAGATCGAGTTCATGCAAAAGAGGGTAGGTGACAACGCCTTCTGCTTTCACAACAAACCATTTTCATTTCGCACTAACACCATTCCACTATTTTTTCAGGAGATTGAGCTGCAAAATCACAACAGCTATCTGAGAGCAAAGGTCTTTAAATTACCCTCCCATTTCAAAGACTGGAGTGAAGATTTCAATATTGTGTTTCTATAATATTGCAGATAAGAGAGAACGAAGGAGCACGGGAAGAAGAGCAATCCAACATGATGATGGGTGGAGGAGTATACCAAAACTTGCCTAACTATCTTCTTGATGTTAATCCCCACTATCCACCCCAAGACCACTCTTGTCTCCAACTTGCGTAAGAGGAGTTCTCTCACGTTCGTGGGTTATGTCAAGACTTTAGAGGATTGAATCCATGCTCTAAGATCTCGAGTGTTTGGTTTGAACGTCAATAAAAAAACTAACTATCAGTAACCATTTCAAATAGATTATCACGGGAGCACTTATCATGTTCAGTGAAACAGGTTTGATAAAGACTGATTGGAAAACAAGAGTATCTGGAGTTGAATTGATGGTTTTGTAGGCAAATATTATGAAATTTAGTTAAAACATCAATCTTTTTATTTGGAACTTTCAAAGAGATTTAAATCTTAACAAAAATACTCAACCTTTTTCTTTTACGAATTTCAAATATAATTTTAAATATAAACAAGGTAAAAACCATTTTAATCCCTAAATTATAGATTTTTTTTAAACCACCATTAAACTAACAACCTTAATAAATCAAACATTCAACTATCATAAACCTAACAATTTAACCTCTAGCGCCTAGCAGCTCTCCGATCACCCCATGTTCTGCATTTTTAGCCCAGAACGGGGGACCGATCTAAAACGAACGGCCCCTCGTTCTGTCGGGGTGGTCCGTTCCACGTGCACCGCAAGTGGAATGAGGGGCCGATCTAAAAACAACGGCCCTCCATTCTGTCAGGGGGTCGTTGTGGGGGTGTGGAGGCCCCCCGTTCAATGTGCGGTGTACGTGGACTTGGAACAGGGTCTGTTCTCCCAAGCCGGCCCTCCATTCTTAAAAATTGCTCTTGAGAACGAGGGGATGTCTCCTTAGATCGGCCCCCTGTTATGGAACAGCGGGGGGGGGCCGTTCTCCCAGACCAGCCCTTCGTTCTCAAAATTAGAGCGAGAACGGGGGGTATTCACCCCCAACGGATTTGTCCGATTTTTGGATAATAGTTGTAGTAAACCAATTAGGATAAAGAAATCAACAAGGTGAAGGCGTGAAATGGTCGGATTTTTGGTTGGAATCGCGGCGACCGAGAGAAAAAAATTGATTTTCTGACAGTGAGTGGCATATCTCTTGTATACTATCGAAGATCGGCCCTTCGTTGGGGTCACCCCCCGTTCTCAGCCCTAATTTTGAGAATGAGGGGCCAGCCTGGAGAAATGGCCCCCCGCTGTTCCACAACAGGGGGCCGATCTAAGGAGACGGCCCCCTGTTCTCAAGAGGAATTTTGAGAACGGGGGGCCAGCTCTAGAGAACGGCCCCCTTTTCAAGTTTCACGTGCACTACACGTGGAACGGGGGGGCCTCCACCCCCCCCACAACGACCCCCCGACAGAACGGGGGGCGTTCATTTTATATCGACTCCCCATTCTAGGCAAAAAATGCAGAATTGGAGGTGATCGGAGGGCCGCGAGAGGTTAAATTATTAGGTTTATGATAGTTGAAGGTTTGATTTGTTAAGGTTATTAGTTTAAGAGCGTTTTTTTAAAAAAAAAATCTATAGTTTAGGACTTAAAATGGTTTTTACCCTTTTTTTAAAAGACGCAAAGGTGTAATTCTAGCACAGCAGTCTGTAATTCTAGAGAGGCTCGGTTTTTTTTTTGTTTTTTTTTTTTTTTTTTTGTTTTTTTTTTTTTTGTTTTTTTTTTTTTTTGTTTTTTTTTTTTTGTTTTTTTTTTTTTTTTTTTGTTTTTTTTTTTTTTTGTTTTTTTTTTTTTGTTTTTTTTTTTTTGTTTTTTTTTTTTTGTTTTTTTTTTTTTGTTTTTTTTTTTTTGTTTTTTTTTTTTTGTTTTTTTTTTTTTGTTTTTTTTTTTTTTGTTTTTTTTTTTTTTGTTTTTTTTTTTTTGTTTTTTTTTTTTTTTGTTTTTTTTTTTTTGTTTTTTTTTTTTTGTTTTTTTTTTTTTTTTGTTTTTTTTTTTTTTTGTTTTTTTTTTTTTGTTTTTTTTTTTTTGTTTTTTTTTTTTTTTTGTTTTTTTTTTTTTTGTTTTTTTTTTTTTGTTTTTTTTTTTTTGTTTTTTTTTTTTTTTTGTTTTTTTTTTTTTGTTTTTTTTTTTTTTTTTGTTTTTTTTTTTTTTTTTTGTTTTTTTTTTTTTGGTGTAATTCTAGCACAGCAGTCTGTAATTCTAGAGAGGCTCGGTGAAGAGGAAAAGAACATCAGAACTCTCTCTCTCGAGTTCTATATTCAGATAACTTTTACCTCTATATCCAACCACCACTCGACCTCCAGACGTAGCAAGAGCTCCAAGGAGGTAGCAGCTTCGCTCGAGAAGTCGAGCTCTCAAGCAAACCTCCTCCAACACGAAGAAACCTCCCTTCGACAATCCCTCTCTAGTGTTTTGGTGTGCGCGATGAAGGAGAAACGTGAAGGAACCGCAAAAAAGAATGAAGGAGAAAGAAGAAGAGTTCGGATTTTTCTTTAAAACCTGATTCGGTCCACTTAAATCGGTCCATCCAATCCGACTTGGTCTAGTAAATCAGAACCGGCCCAACAAACCAAATCGGGTTAGCTGAATCAGAACTGGCCCAATCAAACTAGATCCGGTCCAACTGAACCGGACCAACCCCAATTTCGACTAGAATTAACCCAGACCGAACTAGATTGCTTTTGGACTGTCAAAATTCGGCCAAAAGCTATATGAAACGATCATAATCCGACCAAACTTATCTAAGAATAAACTGGTAAAAATTTCTACCTAAATCATTTTGAAATGAATTTATTATAGTGGAAAGTTAATAACAAATATTTTATTTAGCCAGGAAAAATCTCGAAAGTCATCTGAATCGATTCAATTCGACTTTATCCGACCTAAGAGTACACGCAAGAAATTTATGCCTAAATTCTTCTGAATTTGGATTTATTTAAGTTGGAATTTGATATCAATATTTTATTGAGGCAGAATATTATTTGAAATATTGAAAAAATCTCGATAACTCTAACCTCTTGAAATTCTGGTAAGTGAAATTACCATCTTTTCAACGTTTTGGCTACGGCCTTACATTATAAAATCTATATTATTTTCTTATAATTATTTTATTACATAATTTGGATATTTGACCACGCATGTTTAGACATTAACATAGAATTGTATAAAGATAAAATTGATAGAGCATTTTGTATGTGTATGAATATGATGGAATTGACGGAAAACATGTGATAGCAAAGTCTGAACGACAATGAGATGACTAAGCTTGAACAAAAATGAGATGGCTACGCCTGAATAAAAATGAGATGAAAAAGTCTGAATGACAATGAGATGACTAAGTCTGAACGAAGGTTGGAAAATGAGTTCCAACCAGTATGTAACTGTTAAGTCAGGATTCAGTAAAATATAATATTAATTTTGCATCTGCACGTATTTTGTTTACTGAGTTATTCTCATAGTTTGTAATTTTGTGATGTATGTGAGTTTTTATTTGAGAAGACATGACTTTAATCGAGAACCTTCCCGAGGCAAGCCAACATACAGAAGAAGAAAATATTTTTAGGGTCGGAGGAAGTAGTTTAAATCAGTATGTTTCAATTTTCGATGATATTTTTTATTTTTTATTTCAATTGATACTTTGAATAAATTATGTTGATTTTATCGTCAATAAAGTTTCATAAATTGTTTTAACTCTGCATTTATTTCAATTTTGACTATGCTATTTAATATTTGAACTTTGTTTTAAAAGCTTCCGCGCATTTAATGATTTCATTCAAAGCTTTCAAATATTTTGAAATTAAGGTTTTTAATGCTCGATTTTAAATTTAATTTGATAAATCAATTTGAAATTTTTTTTTATAATTTTCAAATTAAGATTTCAATTTGAGAAAAATGAATTTCAAAATTTAGGGCATTACAGTTCCATTAGGGAGTGTCGAAGAGATATTTCTACATATGATTGAGTGTCGGAAGCTACCTCCACCTGTGCTTGTATGGGAATGGGGATGGACTACAAGTGCTGAATCCTGTCTTCAAGGCATACCTTGTCAGATTTTTTTACATGAAATTTAGACACAACTTGTTAGATGTCCATTTATGATTTATGTATCATACAACAAGAAATAAAATCCAATGTAGCTTATTTTTGCGAGTTGTAGCGTAGAAAAAACATGAATTTGGATCAGCTCCTATACTTACAGACCCGATGGATCAAGATCAAAGTCCATATTTCAGCTCTTCCCAGTCTCCATAGCTTAACAAATAAAAATCTACCTCCACGTTAAACGAGACGCTTGAAGCTGAAGGCGACACGTTGGAAATGATTGGGAGTTGTAGCATAGAAAAAACATGAATTTGGATTGGCTCCTATAGTTACAGACCCGATGGATCAAGATCAAAGTCCACCATTGATTTCAGCTCTTCCAAGTCTCCATAGCTTAACAAATCAAAATCTATCTCCACGTTAAACGAGAAGCTTGAAGCTGAAGGCGACACGTTGGAAGATGATGGAGCAGGTTGGGCTATTACTGAGCTCATTTGGCCAACCTTGAGCTGCTGTTCCTGCTTTGTCCACTCATTAATATGATTATTTACAGGCCTTTTTTCACTGCAAGTTCGGCTAATTATGGATGGCGAGCCGAAGCTGATATAACTTTCTCCGTGATCAGACTCGCCACTGCTTGCTGATATTGAATTCTTGTCCACTGATGAACCACTTCTATGACTCATTATGTGTCTTCTGGGCAATGTGTTACGTTTGAAGATCCGACACAGGGTCCAGATTTCCTGCCAACATAACGATGGTGTTATTATGCTAGACGAGAGAGAAGATATAAACGGAGACATTCTTTTCTTACGGCTTCGAGGTCGTTGGTGAGATCGGAAGGAAGTCGAAACTCGTGCATCATCCAGTCAGTTTTGGTACCTTTTCCGGCGCTTCCTCGGTAGAAAACGAGGGTTTTCTTGAGGCCAATAATGGAGTTTTGGGGTTCTACTCCTGCAGGAGAGTATATTGATTTGTCTATACCCGTCGCCTTCCAAAATCCACAGCCAGTCACCCTGTTTGGTCTCATGCTGTTCTTGTATTTCCTCCCTCTCCTACAGAAGAAGTACCACTCTTTCTCTCCTCCACTGTTATAAGAACCTACACCATTTCATCACAGTCAGTAGCAAAAACAATCAGATATGAAGTAGAAGCAGCAGCAGGAGGAACACAGCGTATGCAACAAATTAGGGTTTCTATTTGCTACGAGAATCTCTACCAAATCTTAATTAGTCTATCACTCGCTAGAAGTTGAAGTTTTTTATTGGTGACAAGCTTGTAAACTCAAGTTATGTCTCAGTAGCTATACTGAAATCCATCATCAGTGAAAAACAAGGGCAAGTGCAAGTGCAACCGTTGTGGAAAAAAAGAGCATGCACAAGAAGGTTATTGTACTTAGTTGATCAATCAACACAAAAAACTAAGAGCAAGTTTGAAATCATACTGGCAAGATCCCAAGGATTGTACTTGTAGATATCAATCTCTTTCATGATTTCAAGGGTAATGGGTTTCTTCTCAACTTTCCGGCGAAGATAGAAGCTCAAAAGTTCTTCGTCGGTCGGATGAAATCTAAATCCAGGAAGGGCAACTTGATCGTCCATTTTTGAATTCTGAACTAAAGAATCTGACTTCTAAACAAAGTATAGTGGGGGTGGAAGACTTGACACATGGGAAGAGAAGTTTTTACAATTTATACGATCATCGTTAATATGTTTTCGGAAGTCAAAGTCTTTGGTTTTGACTGCACAGCGAATCAGGCCAATTATAAGACCAGTTCAATCATCTGCCATCTTTGACTTTACAAATCAAAGGCTGATTCATCGATGCTTGACCCACAAAACAAAAATATTAATTACTACAATTAGTTCATGATCCTACACTTGCTCGTATTCTCAGATGTAACTTTATTTGATTAAATGATTCTAATAACATAGTTTTCAGAGTTATATTTACCTTCAGAATGAATATTTAATCCTTAATATTTTGTTTGTCTTGTTTTACTGAAAATCATAACCAAATTTGACATTGATGAATTCATCAATGTCAAAATTATGGTGGGTTAGAGTTGAAAAATGAATGCTTAAAGATTGATCATTTAATACATTGAATAAGACCCCACCTTAAGGATTTGACCTCTTATTCGAATTTTGATACTGAAAAATACAAAATTGAAATCAAGTATGACTCTTGGAGAATAGGTCGAACAAAACAAGAGAATAATTTTCGAGTAAACGAAGGATCCGACTCTTTCAGTACAAAAGTTAAGAGAAGCCTATTCGAGACTTTGGTCAAAATCTGCAAATTCATAGCCTATAAAGTTTGGAGTGATAAAAGGAGAAACCAGACAAGATGAACATTACTTTTAACTATTATGAATTTGATCTGTTTTCAGTTTAAATGTTTGTTCGTTGTTTGAATAATTAATTTTTAATATAACATAACACAATGGATACAAGTAAAGCTTATTTGTCAAAGTTACCTTTGAAAACATGCAAAAAAGCAAATATTAAAATTGCAATTGATTGTAATTTCTTTTGCTGTAAAGGTTGAAATTATAAGTTACAAGTTTAATTTTTTTTTTAATTTTGAGAAATATGTGAAATATTTTCTTTTAGTTTTTGAAATTATGAAATATTTTTCATTATATTCTCTTAAAAATTTACTAACGTGTCAACAATGATTGATGTAATTAATGTAATAAATTAATTTTTTATAATATATTATATATTAATTACACTTTAATTGCACCAATCATTGTTTGACACATCAACGAGTATTTTAAGAGAGTAAACGAAGCATTACTCTTTAAAATATAATCAAGATATTGTTATATCTAAAATATTCTCGAAATTTTGTTATTGCCATAAATATATTTTAGACTTGAAACTTCTAAAATTATGAAAATTAAAGAATTTATTGAATTTAATTTTTTCATATTTTATAAAGATTTGAATTTCGAAATAATACACGTCATGCATTTGAATATTATAAATTTCATATTTATTTAAAATATTTGTTTATAGAATAAGACACGTGAACTTTAAGAAATATATTCTTAATTCCTTCAAAATCTATAGAAATATATGATTATAGTAAAAAGATTTGAATAAGATAGTTGATTGCTTTGAAGATAATAACGTTCGATAATGGATTTATCATTTAGTTTTACGTTGTAATTTTATGTTTATGCGTGCATTAAACTTCATGTCAAGAGTTAACATTATTATTTTGATGGGAGGAGAACCACTGATTTAATAATTGTATTAAATTAATATTATGGATTATAGCAGTATAATTAGACCAATTCTGTCGCCTTGTTTTTTTTTTTAATCAATATCATCCAATCAGGAATGAGCTAAATTTCTCAGGTGTTAAATCTTATGATTTGTTTAAAGTCCAATCTTCCTTGATTTGAGGGTGTTTATCAGCAACAGTTGTTTTAGTCATTTCTAGAACAGATATCAGTTTTGACTCCATCTTTAAACACTGTAAATTGGAGAATTGACTACTTTCATTGTCCACGAAGAATGGAGGAGTTAAAGAAGAAACAAGCTGAGGAATTGGCTTATTCAACGGGTAAGCCTGCTTCTGAATCATTAAACAAAGAGAAAAATGCAAAAAAGAGAAAGAACTTTCGGAAATAGGCAAAAAAAAGAAAGAACTTTCGTTTTAGGCAAAAGAGGGAAAGAGGTTTGAAAAATAGGCGAAAAAAGAAAAATCTGTCAGTTTTTTGTTTTAGACACGGCGAGAGGCCGGCTGGTCCGTCGGACCAGCCGGCCTCTACTTTTTTTATTTAAAAATAACGGAGAGGCCGGCTGGTCGTCGGACCAGCCGGCCTCTTCCTTTTTTTTTATTAAATAACAAAGGAGAGGCCGGCTGGTCGTCAGACCAGCCGGCCTCTCCCCTTTTTTATATTAAAAAAAATTATAATACATATTTTTTATTTTATTATGGCGGATTAATTTTTAAAAAATAGCAAACAATATTCAATTTACTTGATATTTTTACCACATGTTCACCACAGTAGGAGACGATAATCTGGAAAGTTTCGTGATTTTTTGACCCTCGTACGATTTATTGTAATTTTATTTATTTGTTTGATAAACAAATTATAATAAATCGTACAAGCGTTAAAAAATCACGACACTTTTCACATAATCTTCCCATAATGTGATAAATATGTGGTAAACATTTCAAGTATATTAAATATCGTTTGCTATTTGTTTTAAAATTAATTTATAAAATAAAGAAGAATACTAAAATTAATTTTAGGGAAAAATAGTAAACGGATTTAATATACTGAAATGTTTACCACATGTTCATCACATTATTAGAAGATTATGTGAAAAGTTTCGTGTATTTTTTAAAACTTGTACGATTTATTATAATTTTTTTATCAAACAAATAAATAAAATTACAATAAATCGTACGAGGGTCAAAAAATCACGAACTTTCTAGAGTATTGTCTTCTACTGTGTTGAACATGTGGTAAAAATATCAAGTAAATTCAATATCCGTTTGCTATTATTTTAAAATTAATCCGCCTATTAAAATAAAAATATGTATTATGATTTTTTTAATAAAAAAAGAGGGGAGAGGCCGGCTGGTCTGACGACCAGGCCAGCCTCTCCTTTGTTTTTAATAAAAAAAAAAAAGGAATAGGCCGGCTGAGCCGGCCTCTCCATTATTTTTAAATAAAAAAAGTAGAGGCCGGCTGGTCCGACGGACCAGCCGGCCTCTCGCCGTGTCTAAAACAAAAAACAGCCAGATTTTCCTTTTTTCGCCTATTTTTCAAACTTATTTCCCTCTTTTGCCTAAAATGAAAGTTCTTTCTCTTTTTTGCCTATTTCCAAAAGTTCTTTCTCTTTTTTGCATTTTTCCCTTAAACAAAACTGGAAACAACCGGTAAATACGACCATAAAAGTGAAGAATTGGCTTTCTGGGTATTTCAACTCTGTATGCGTACATGCATGCTCCAAAGCAGTCCAGAGAGGTACGTAAGATTCAGCCTCCTTGTCATTTTGAAAGCCACAAACAGTGGAGATATTCTGTTTTTGGTAGAAAAAGTGTAGGGTCTCAAGGAAGATGGTGGGTTTTCTATTTCGACAATTTTGAATAATTGAGCTCCCCCGATTGACCTGAAACTCTAAATAATTGCTGTTGCGACTATTTAAACATTGTATAGGGAGTGACAATGCCACTTGATTGACAATTCTCATATTTATTCAAAAAAATCAAAGAAAACTGTAGAAAAAGAACAATGAGATGGCCAAGTGTTAAAGGCCGGCGATCCGATAAGAAGAATTATGGCCAAGTCATATTGAAGAACTTTGTAGGTGGAGTTGATATTTTGCTGACCCACAATCCTCTGCCTGAGGGTGATGCTGCGGTGGGCATATTGTTTGCCCCCGGACTTAGTAATATTGCATTAATGGCGGCTAACCAACCACTGAGTTAAGGGCAGCGCTCCGACATTTAAGGAAGGGATGACCAGAAAAAGGAGACATTGTCGGAGGAAGAAAAATGTCAAAGTCGTTGGTCAAAACAAATTAAATAAAACCAATCGAAACATGCCTCCCCTATGGCTTAAACTTAACAGAAGGAAGGACGTTTTGACGGATTGGAATACTAAACTTCGAAAATATTAATTTTTGCTGTTTTGTTTAAAGGGTGACGACAAACAAATGGTGGCCGGCATTAGATTATATGGATAATTCACCTGATAGGATGAATTAAACAATATTCAAATGCATAAGATGTTGATTTGGAATGAGTAATGGCATGACTTATTCTCACTCTGTCCTCTTCTTCAAAGCACTGCTGACTAAAATCATGCTAAGTCACAGAACAAGGTTGGGCCAGAATCATAACCTTGAACTTAGATCCACATCTCCAACATCTACTGCAAAGGACAAGGCCCCTTGATCTGTGAGGTCTTTGAACTTTAAATATTACATCCATTAGAAATGTGAACTGCAACCAAAAGATCAGAAAGGAGTGCATTGTACCTTCTTCATAAGAAGCAAATGAACTGAAACCAACCATTACACATGAACAGTCGTGAGATGTTGAGTTGGATGTCTGTTGGTTTAGGCACTTTTTCCACCACCACCCCAGCACACTCCATGGCATGTTATTTGTCCATCTCACGTCACTCCCACGCCTGCATCATTGTCTTACTCTTCCATTCTTTCTAACCGACACCCTCCTCCTCCTTTCCCAATCAAGCCCCCTACTTGACTTTATTATCACAAAACTTGTAGCCATGGATTGGTGGGTAAGTCATCTTGTTTACTGGTTGACTATGCAAAAAATCTGTGCTCCAAATGGGTATGTGCATACAAACAAATACCAAGTACAATGAAATCTGCCCGTTTGTGAATCGCTTCTGCCGTAAGATTGATTTCGGCGATGGTTTTCAAATCTTTTAGTTTGGAATTTAGTGTTTGTGGAGATGTTTTTTAATTACACTTTTACATCACCCTATGATATAAGCATGGGGAAAGCTCCTCACCAAATCTTAGGAAGAGTGACAGAAACAGTTTAATATCGACCTTCTGGCTTTCTCTCCCATCTTACCTCCTTAAAGGTAAAAACTTTCAAAAAAACCCTTAAAATATTGAACAATCAAAACCCCAGCAAATGCCTGATAGCCACCCCCCTCTCTTTCCAAAAAGAGGGGGTACTGTTTTACTGAGTGATTACTTGGTACATATGAAAGAGAATAAAGGATTATAAAACAGTTAACTATACTCATAGACAGTCATAGTTTTTTAGTTTAAATAAAGGAAGATGTTTGTTAAAATAGAGTCTTGCATCTACTTTAAGTTTGCTTTTTATTCGTGGAATTGTTGTTTCCTAGTTAGACAAGAAAGTGAGCTTGTCCATAGTGTTTGGTTTTATCTTATGCTTTATGAACGTGGCTTACATAATTGATTGCGATGTCTTTTCATGGGAGTCTCAAAAATTAAGATTATTTAACTTAACATATGATGAAACCATGACGCAGAGATGACACGATCCATAATATATCAAAATATGGTCATTGCTATTGTTTGTGAGTAGGAAATATAGTGTATATGTGAAGATGATTTGGGTTGCTGATAAAAATGGCAGGAGGTGCCTGAGCATCAGAGGAGTGATGCAGTAAGTTCAATGGTTTACGAATCCAACGCTAGAGTACAAGACCCGGTTTACGGATGCGTAGGGGCGATATCATCTCTGCAGCACCAAATCAATGTTCTCCAAACGCAGCTGGCAATTGCTCAAGCAGAAGTGGTGCAGATGAGGATGGAAGCAGGGCAAAACATTACATCCGGCGATGTGTCTCTGCAGCAGAACTTATTATTATGCCGACCAAGCCCTTATTTCATATGGACATGAACGATGGAATCAGCTGGCAGGAGCTTCATTGCGTAGTCATAGTAGCTCGCCAGGCCTTTTCTATGTTCTTTATTTTCTATCCATTATTATTAATCACGGGCTTGCTTTATTGTCTGCTTCTTTTTATACTTTTCTGCCCATTTGGTGATGTGGATCAAATCGCATTGGATTTTCTGGAGCAACAAGATCGAGTTTTGCGAAGGCCCGACTTCCGGAGCCCATAACTTTTATCGTTGTTTTTGCAATTATTTTTATTTCTTTTAATTCCGTTATTTATTTAATTTTCCTAAGACGATATAAATAGTTTCTTTTCTTTAGGGTTGAGACAGTTTTTGAATTGAATGAAAGTTTGGCTCTTTTCCAGTTTCTACTTGTTCTAGGGTTTGAGATTGATGCCTTTAATCTGGTAATCGTGCGCGATTCAACAGATTTTAGAAGACAACTGCTGGTAATCGTGCGCGGTTCAACAGCTTTTGTGAGTTCCGATAATTCTCTGCAATTGCCTAGACTGTAAGCGAGTTGGCAAACGGGCACTATTTGCGGATACTGATGATGGTGAGAATGAAGATGTCATTGTGGCTGAACACCCGACCTTTGATGAGGAACACCAAGAAGAGGAAGAAATTATTATCGGAGATGTCGGAGTGGCTCTAATGGTACGAAGGTCCTATTTAACGCCAAAAATACAGGGGGACGATGACTGGCTGAGAAGTAACATTTTCCAATCCACCTGCACAATTCTAGGCAAAGTGTGTCGTTTTGTGATCGATGCGGGAAGTTGTGAAAATATAGTCTCCGAAGAAGCAGTTCAGAAGCTACAGATTAAAGCGGAGAAGCATCCTAAACCCTACAAACTCGCGTGGCTTAAGAAAGGGGGTGAGGTGACAGTCTCTAAGCGCGCGCTAGTTCCTATCTCTATTGGGACTAAATATCGAGATGAAATATGGTGTGACGTAGTCAATATGGACGCGTGTCATTTGTTGCTTGGGAGGCCTTGGCAGTACGATCGTAAGGTACTACATGACGGAAAGGCAAATACCTACAGCTTCACCTTTAATGGGATTAAAGTGGTTTTGATGCCAAACAAACCGATAAATCTAGTGAACAATACCACTATGTTGTCTTTAGCTCAATTCGAGGATGAACTGCAAGCTGCAGATACAGTATTTGTGCTGATTGGAAAAGATACCTCAGGTTCGACAACAATTCCGACGGAAGCGGCACCGTTATTGGCTGAGTTTTCTGATGTTTTCCCTGATGATCTTCCTGACCATCTACCCCCCTTGCGAAATATACAGCACCACATCGATTTAGAACCAGGCGCGGCATTGCCTAACAAGCCACATTATAGAATGAGTCCTAAAGAACATGAAGAGTTGCGCAGGCAGGTCGAAGGATTATTAGCAAAGGGCCACATCAGGGAGAGCATGAGCCCGTGTGCTGTACCTGCTTTATTAACTCCCAAGAAAGATGGCTCTTGGCGTATGTGTGTAGATAGCAGGGCCATCAACAAAATAATAGTCAGGTACAGATTTCCCATTCCACGTCTGGATGATTTATTAGATCAAATTAGTGGGGCTACAATATTTTCCAAGCTTGATTTGAAAAGTGGGTACTATCAGATTCGAATTAGGCCTGGCGATGAATGGAAGACTGCTTTTAAAACCCGGGAGGGGTTATATGAATGGCTAGTAATGCCATTCAGACTGTCTAACGCCCCTAGTACTTTAATGCGGGTGATGAACCAACTATTGAGGCCATTTATTGGAAAATTTGCGGTTGTATATTTTGATGATATTTTAATTTACAGCGCAAATCCCGAAGAACACCTACAACATTTACGAGAAATTCTTTGTGTACTTCGCAACGATCGGTTTTATGCTACGATCAAAAAATGTGTATTCATGGCTCGTAAGGTTTTATTTTTGGGGTATGTGATATCAGCTGATGGTCTGCATATGGATGAGAGCAAGATTGAAGCGATTACATCTTGGCCAACACCAGATTCGATTACGGCAGTACGCAGTTTTCACGGATTGGCGTCCTTTTATAGGCGTTTTATTCCTCATTTCAGTAGTATCATGGCCCCTGTGACCGACTGCATGAAAGGGAGAAAATTTATATGGACTACAGAGGCAGACGAGGCATTTCAATTGATTAAAACACGACTAACTGCAGCACCAATTTTGGTATTGCCGGACTTCCAACAGCCATTTGAACTACACACTGATGCCTCAAAAGTTGGAATTGGAGCTGTCTTGAGCCAAAACAACAAGCCAGTCGCCTATTTCAGCGAGAAATTATCTGGTTTTAAAGTTAATTACAGTACTTATGATATGGAATTTTATGCAGTTGTGCAGGCAGTAAAACATTGGCGACATTATCTATTCCATAAGGAGTTCGTATTATACACCGATCACGATTCGTTAAGACATTTGCACAGCCAGGATAGAGTTTCCCCTAAACATGCCAGATGGATGGCTTACTTGCAAAAGTTCACCTTTGTGGTCAAACACAAGGCAGGCCTAACGAACAGAGTTGCTGACGCACTGAGCCGTCGCAATAACCTACTGGTTAGCATGCGAGTTGAGGTACCTGGATTGGATTCTTTTTCTGATATGCTTGCTACTGACCTTTTATTTTTGAGGATTGCGAGTGATATACAAACAGGTCACAATTCAGATTTTCTGCTACATAATGGGTTCTTATTTAAGGGAAATCAATTATATATTCCAGCATGTAGCCTGCGGGATAAAATAATCCGTGAATTACATAATGAAGGACATGTTGGCAGAGACAGAACGCTCCAATTAATTCAAGCTTCCTATTATTGGCCCAGTATGCGAAAGGAGGTGGAGAGATATGTACAACGATGTCGAATATGTCAGGTTTCAAAAGGTGCTGCGACTAATGCCGGGTTATACATGCCTCTGCCAATACCATCTCAACTGTGGGTCGACATTAGTATGGATTTTGTATTGGGTCTACCCAGGACTCAAAGAGGTAATGATTCCATCTATGTCGTTGTCGATCGTTTTTCAAAGATGGTTCATTTTATTCCCTGCAAAAAGACTACTGATGCTGTTAATATTGCCCAACTATTTTTTCGAGATATTTATCGACTTCATGGCCTACCTGCCTCTATCGTTTCCGATAGAGACACTCGATTCCTTAGTCATTTTTGGCGCAGTTTATGGAAGATGGTGAACACACAGCTCAACTTCAGTAGTGCATACCACCCTCAGACAGATGGACAAACTGAAGTTGTTAACAGGTCCTTGGGTAATCTATTACGATGTTTGGTCGGAGAACATGTGAAGAGCTGGGATCAAAAGTTGTGTCCAGCTGAGTTCGCCCACAACCATACTGTTAATCGCAGCACTGGTTTCAGCCCTTTTCAGATAATATACTCGGTTTTACCCAGGGGTCCCCTTGATTTAATGATACTGCCCAACAAGTCAAGGATACAAGGAAAAGCGAAAGATTTTGTGAACAGCTTGCAGGACGTTCACAAGACAGTTCATGAGAACCTACAACAAGCAAGTCAGAAATATAAACAGGTAGCGGATCGGAAACGGAGGCATATTGAATTTCAAGTTGGTGATTTTGTATGGGCAGTTCTCACTAAGGAGCGTTTCTCTGTTGGGGATTACAACAAATTATCTTCCAAAAAGCTTGGACCAATAGAAATCATTGAGAAGATCAATCCAAATGCTTACAGATTAAAGTTGCCAAGTCATATTCGCACTGCAGATGTGTTCAACATCAAGCATTTGATTCCTTTTCATGGTGACTCTTCTGATGATGATACTGCTGACAATTCGCGGTCGAATTTTTTTGTCCCTGGGGAGAATGATGTGGATCAAATCGCATTGGATTTTCTAGAGCAACAAGATCGAGTTTTGCGAAGGCCCGACTTCCAGAGCCCATAACTTTTATCGTTGTTTTTGCAATTATTTTTATTTCTTTTAATTCTGTTATTTATTTAATTTTCCTAAGACGATATAAATAGTTTCTTTTCTTTAGGGTTGAGACAGTTTTTGAATTGAATGAAAGTTTGCCTCTTTTCCAGTTTCTACTCTTTCTAGGGTTTGAGATTGATGCCTTTAATCTGGTAATCGTGCGCGATTCAACAGATTTTAGAAGACAACTGCTGGTAATCGTGCGCGGTTCAACAGCTTTTGTGAGTTCCGATAATTCTCTGCAATTCCCGCTGCGTCATTTGGGTACATCTTTGGTAGAATCTCTACTAAGTATATGATGCTCTTAATCCAATAGTCATGTGAGTATGGATTATATCTTTCTGTTTCAGCTCTTACCAACTTCAATGACCATAGAGAGAGAGAGAGACAAAGAAAAAACATTGTTGAACTCTTCTTGATTAATTAGCTTAAAGCATCAAAAAGGGCAGCTCTTTGTACTGCCGTTTGCTGGAGTATTGGTTGGTTAAAATATCACGTCCAAGAAACATTCATGGGAAGAAGTTAAGTGGCATAATATTCTCTTGCTGCATACAAACCAGTTAATAATCCAAAATCAAATCAAATCTGACGCAGCGGTGATTTCAAGAAAACTTCAGAACTAACAAGAGCTGTTGAATCGCGCACGATTTCCAGGAATTATCTTCTAAAACCTATTTAATTGCGCATGATTAACAGATCCTAGGCATCAATCTCAAACCCTAGATGGATTAGAACTGGTAAAGAGAGTCAAATTTTTATCAAAATCAATCATCCATACAAAAACAACTAAAGGGAATTAAATAACCATGAAATCCGACATCTAAGGAAACAAAATAAACTCCTAAAGAAAATCAAATAAACTAAAATAAAGAAATCAAATAAACTCTCAAATAAAATAAAATAAAATAAGAAAACCATAGATTTTAGAAAATATGAAAATTAATCTGTAAAATGCATCATCTTGCATCATTCTCCTCAGCTGAAAAGAAAATTTGTCCTCAAATTTGTTGAAGCGACATCATCAGGGAGGCAAATCAATGAGGAGGTCTGCCTGGAAAACATCATCAAACTCAGTAATAAAATATTGGACTGATGCTAGAACATCAGGGCCGTGAGACACCTGCTTGCCGAAGAAAATGAAGTCAACTCCGGTTTGCACGATCTCTACATCGAATGCTCCAAACATAAAGTTGTAGTTGTTGGTGCGTCCATTATGGCTCGAGCGACGGTCGTATTGCGATGTTCGATATAGGAATAATGAGCAAATGTCTATACCCACCATGTCACACATAACTTGGCCCCTATAAATGGACCCAATGGAAAAACTTACCAAGGCATGTTGAGAAACCGTGACGTTGATTCCAGTTTGTAGTAATGACAACTTGTATGGCTTCGGGTGCTTCTCATGTGTGAAGCCCAATTTAGTGACCACTTATTCAGCAACGACGTTCTCACAACTTCCGGAGTCGATGATGAACTTGCACTCTTTGCCACCAATGACACCGGTCGACTGAAAAATATTATTCCGCAACCATGTTTCTTCATGAAGTTGTGGAGTTAGCAGAGCGTGACCCACCACCAAACATTGGCTTGTGTCGCCATTAATGAATTCCAAGTCCACACCTTCAGGATCAGGATCTTCGGCACTGTCGTAAATTGGGTCGCCCAAATCTTTAAACTCCAAGATTTCTTCCTCGGTGTTGTCGTAAATCGAGTTGCCCAAATCTTTAAACTCTAAGATTTCTTCAACTTGAAGACTTCCATGGAATTTAGGAATGTCAGTATGCATCCCTGACTTCCAATGCCTCTTATCATTATCGATTGGAATCATCTGTCTCCTCTGACGGACTTGAGGAATATCCTCGTCAGGTTCGGAATCCGTAAATTCGGGCTCTTCGTGCCTCCCCTCTTGGCTCACTCCTATGTTTTGATGGTTTTGGTTTTCGAATAACGCAGTCATCCTCACTGTTAATTGATACATAACCTGATCCAATCGTTGATCAACGATCTGGGCGATTCGTTCATCTAACGCCACTTTGTTAGTGCGATCGTAAATTTCCTCAACACGTTGTTGTCTTTGATTTCTTCTGCCCTCCATGGATGCAAGAATTGGTTCGGCTTTGATACCAACTGATGCAGCGGTGATTTCAAGAAAACTCTGGAACTAACAAGAGCTGCTGAATCGCGCACGATTTCCAGCAATTGTCTTTTAAAACCTATTTAATCGCGCACGATTAACAGATCCTAGGCATCGATCTCAAACTCTAGATGGATTAGAAACTGGTAAAGAGAGTCAAATTTTTATCAAAATCAATCGTCCATACAAAAGCAACTGAAGGGAATTAAATACCCATGAAATCCGACATCTAAGGAAATAAAATAAACTTCTAAAGGAAATCTGTAGCACCTGGTTCTATCGAACCAGCCTTTTATTATTAAAGTAATACATTTGACTAGGTAATGAATTAAATAAGGTTATTGAACAACTTGTTAAGGGTATTAGAGTATATTACAATGTTCAAAAGTTGGGTAACGTATTTAAGGATAAGGGTTGGGTTTATTGCACTGTAGCCGCCACCCCCCCCTCTCATACTCTTCTCTTCGGAAACTTTCAGCTCAAGCAGCCGAGCTCTCTAGGCGATTCTCCTCGCTCGGTTCTCCTTCGACTTAGGTAAGTTTCTTTTCCTTATTTCTCTTGTGGTATAGTGGTGAAATGCCTGGAGGATTGCAATGTGAGGATTTTGAGGATGCTGAGATTGAGTGTAGATTCGGGTTTTAGCGATAAGAAGGAATGCTCGGGTAGTAGAGTTTCTAACTAGATTTCTCGAACCACTGTTTGATATTTTGAAAGGTTTAGTGAAGCCTTGATTTATATTCTGTATGAACTTAGGTGAACAGACCTCCGAAGTAGCTAGCAACCAGACAGATTTCCAGGAGCCAGGTAAGTAAAGTATTGCTTGTGCCTTCGGGCCTACATCACAAAACAGTAGGTTTATGTATGCTTGAATGTTTCTATTGTCCATGCATCATGTTTTGTTAAAAGTTACGAAAATGAATTTCATGTAAGGAATGGTAAGGTATGAACTGTATGCGACAGACAAGCTATTAAGGGAACTAATCCACCCCTTAACTTATGAAGGGATTTAGACATTGGGAGAAGTGATCCCACTCCCAAGGGAACCATGGGATCAGATCAAGTGTTAAGGGAATTCATCTGCCCCTTAATTAAGTAGGAGGATGTAGACATTGGGAGAATTGATCTCACTCCCAAGGGAACCATGGGATCAGATCATGTTATGAACGAATGCGTATGCCACTGAGATGAGAAAAAATAGAAACTGCATATTTAGGAGTTTAAGTTCAGCATTTTACTTCATTCATATACTGCTTTACTTACTTAGCATTAGGCTAATAGATGAGTTTTGTGATGTAGGTGAAGAAGTGTTAGCAGGTGTGTCTCCTGATCGTGTTGAGGAATAGTGGACGTTGGAGGAGTGCATTCAGGCTTCGGCATGGTAACTGATGGGGCGGTTTAGCATGTTGTCTACAGATGTGGAGGTTTAGTGGATAATGATTTAATCGAGTATATGAAGTTTTTAGTAAATGAGATTACAGCTATTTGACTTTGTTTTCGAGAATTTCTGATTTTCATGTTTTTACTGATTTTGATCAATACAATGACTTGGAGTGTTATGAATGGATTTTTGGTAAAATGTTTTAAGTCTGTTAGATAGTCGAAGCTTTCTCGGGTTATAGACAGGTTGTTCAGTCCATTGGTAGGAATTGAATAATTTTTGTATCAGTGGATATGTGTAGAGGTTTATTGCGTTCTGTGGAAGGAAATCGTGTTGATGTCTATCGGAAGAAGGAAGTCTATCGGTAGATGTGGTGTGTCAGTCTGTCGGAAGATGAAAGTCTATCGGCAGATGCCTTAAGGAGTCACGTGAGAAGCACGTGTCGGCAAATGTAGTCTGTTCGATCGGAAGGTGTAGAGTATTAAGTCGTCGAGTAGTGATCGGCAGGTGTAGTCTGAGAGAGTTAAGGGGTTTTGTCGTTTAGCGAATCGGAAGATGTAGAGTAATCTGTTTGTCGTAGTGAATCGGAAGATGTAGTGTATGTTTTAATTCTATCGGAAGGAGTCATATTGTTGTTATCGGAAGATGTCGTGTGTTTATCTATTGAGAGATGAAATTGCGCTGACTTCATCGGCAGATGAAGTTATGTTGACTTCATCGGCAGATGAAGTGGTGTATGAAGTTCTCACGACTTCATCGGCAGATGAAGTTGTGGGTGAAGTCGTGTAGACGTCATCGGCAGAAGCCTTTGGTTTTCTACTTCTGCTTCTTCTGTTGACTTTGTCGTCGGCAGATGAATTCGACTTTTGTAATTCCTTGAGTAGTCCATCACTTAAAACCTTAATTCTTTTGACCGGACACTTGAAATATTTCCATTAATCTTTCCAACAATATTTTCACCGCTAGTTTAACCCCATTGTAGTTTTAAATAATTTTTCCGCTGCAAAGTTTTCAAATGTTTTGAACGTTTAGTAAACGTCAAATTTTGTATGTCGAATGAAGTTTTAAATTTATTTGAAATTTCTTAGTCATGGTCAAGTAATGAGTAGCGAACCGGGTTCAGATAACTCGGGGCGTTACAAAATCAAAATCAGGCACTCGGTAGGCAGAGAAACTTGTTGGTCTGGATCATCAGGTTCTTCTTTTAGCCAAATCAGGGTACTCAAACAATTAGCTACTATTTTTAGACTTGTGTGAAAGTGTTTGATGACTATGACAATAGTAATAAAAAACAATCTCGATTATGATAAAGATTAATTATTAAAAATAGTGATGTCTCTGCCTATTACACCAACCATTAGGCTCAACCTGTCATGTGGCAGTGGACAGTGATAAAGTCCCATAATTCCTGAATATCTACTCCCTTCAAGAGACAATTCAACATGCGACATCTCTCCTCTTTCAATCATCATCCTTACTTTCATTGGTGTGAAAGAAAGATTCCAATATTTTGGTTTGCTTGAGTGGTGTCTTACGAGTGAAAGAATGGTTGCTGGTAACACCCATTTGCGTTTTCTTCCCCACCCAAACTCTGCTTTTAAGCAGCTGACTGTGAGGAAAAAGCAACTCGCAAAAGATTTCACTTTCTCGGTTGCCTTGTCATGTTCATGTTGACTCGAACAAGTTTTTACCGAGTTTTGTAGCATCACTCTAACGACACCTCCTTTTCAGAGTTTAGTCAGGCAAATCTTCCGTTGCCGACTTAAAACATATTAACATCTGTCGTGTCATCATCACAACTCTTTAGAATTGGGCTTCGGCTATGATTCGTCGTTGAGTGATAAATTAGATCAACCTTGTCGCTTCCATATAATTTAACCAATTTCATTCATGATAATGATTAGATTATCATATATACCTTGATATTCCAGCACACCTTTCCTCGATAAGTGACCGCATTCGAATAGACGTCTTGTACCTGGAATAGTGGAGTATGTGTCAAACTTAATTCCCACATTGAATTATGACCTCAGACTGATAAATTAGTAGTGCAACAGTTATTATGCATTAATTACAACACGTGTAGTTAGTCGTGAGAGTTAGATGATTTGGTAATCGGGATTTAGCTGTCACAAAGTGAAAAATAATAGATTGAAAACGTTGCTACCTATTTGGTACGTGCATGCCCTCTTCTGCTAAACTACATTCAAGATCATCGTTGTTTCGATCTTCAATGATAAATAAAATGAAGCATCTACGTTCATACTGTAAATGCAAATATATTGCAAATATGTTGGCATTGATTTTTTGGCAAATTATATTTATGGAGATAATATTTTATTACACTATTTTCCAAAGTGGTAGTTTGTTTCTTGGCAACCAAGAAACATTATATCAGATTATTGGATGAATGCATATTGAAGATCATGAAGATTATGTGGAAAAGAAAAATAAGGAAACATGAATATTAGGAAAGTTGTTGAAAAATCTAAAGGCACTTGTTTTTTGAAAAACTTTGTTTTGGAAAGCCAATTTGATAGAGATTTGTTGAAATCTATTAGGCTTCAAGATCACATGAATAATGGGATGCTTTTCTAAGTTTTTGGATCTGTATCCAAGTTGTTGGAGGAACTTTCCTAAAATGTCACACGTGGTGTCACACAACCGATATTGTTGAGATTTGGTTTCCTTATTCTTTGCGGCATTGATTTTCTGATTTGATCTGTGATTTCAAGATTATGATTCTGTTAAGCTGGATTACAACGAGATTCAAGATCACAACAACAAAGAGATTTATTCATAAGTATTTGGAAAGTTGATTTTAAGATGGAAATAATATTTTGGAAGTCGATTTGAATATTGTGGTGCTGTTAAGCTTGATACGAGATCACAACATTGGTAGGATTCGTTTCAGATTTGTTTGCATGGACTTTCCATAAATGTCACACAAGATGTCACAGATCCGATTTTCATGGGATTCGATTTCTTTTATTTTGTGCGATCTGTTTGGAGAGAATATGTGACGCACAGTATATTATGCATTCTCTACACAGTTGAAGGCTGCTGAAACCATTATTCTTGAGAGCTGAAAGTTTTTATTCATTCGTGAGATTTTATTCTTCACCGACGATTGCGTGTGTTCAGCAACTGTTAATCCTTTCTTCCACACTTACTGTGAGTGGTCGGTGATTATTCTTCAGCGGACGGATTTTTGATTATTCACAAGAGAAGTTTTTCTTCGTTTTGCAAGCCGTCGTTTTTCTTTCACTCCCTACGATTCTGCGTATGAGTTTATGATTGTTTTACACACTCTTCTTATGCTGTGGATTTCATTGAGTATTGGAGTGTGTTGAGTTATTGCATCCGAAGGCAACGCACTGGTGTTCCAGACGGTGTTGCAGGAGGCAATCTTCTGATTCTTCATTGAAGCTCAGTCTCGGGAGGAGGCTGCATTCGAACTCAGGAGGAGTTCTGTTTATTGACAAGGGTAGCTTGTTGTTCTTGATTGTGGGCAAAGGGATCTTGCCATAACACGGATTTCGGGAGGAGTCACCAACAATAAGGGGATCTTGTTGTTTTCTAGATCTCGGGAGAGGTCGATCTTAAGTCGATGAGAGCTTGCAAAAACAGTTTCATTAGGGAAGTTAAGAAGAGGCGGCGACAAAGATAAGAGGAAGTCTTTATTTGTATAAGTTCGATTGTCTTGTAACTCTGTGAACTCAAAGAAATTTTTTTATATCTGGGCGTGCCCCGCAAACGTAGGCTGGTTGCCGAACTGCGTTACCAACCTTCTGTCTCATTTATTTCCGCATATTTATATTGTCCATCATTGCATTAATTATCGGTGTCACACGTAACACCCTGTGTGACATCGCATAACTAATCTTAATCTTTCAATTGGTAACGGAGCGGGTCGCTTTTGTTTCTTAAGCGAGATCAGCGGGACGAGATTATAGTTTGTGTGCGATAGATTCTATGAAAGAAGGACGTTTTACAATGCGTCCACCATTATTGGATGAAAGTAATTATGCTTATTGGAAAGCAAGGATGAAGGCATTCATTAAAGCTATTGATGAAAAGGCTTGGAGATCTATTTTAACAGGTTGGAATCACCCTATGAACACTGATGCAGAATGTATTATATCTCCAAAACGCGAAGAGAATTGGACTGTAAATGAAGATGCTTTGGCACACAACAATTCAAAGGCTCTAAATGCTATCTTTAATGAGGTGGATCCAATTCAGTTCAGACTCATCTCTACATGCGAATCGACAAAAATGGCATGGGAGATTTTTCAAACTGCCTATGAAGAAACATCTACGGTAAAGTTGTCCAAAATACAGATGCTAACTACTAGATTTGAGAATTTGAAAATGCATGAAGATGAGACTATTGGCGAGTTCAACGCCAAACTATGTGACATAGCAAATGAAGCGTTTGCTCTCGGTGAGATGTTTTCCGAAGAAAAACTTGTAAGAAAAACCTTAAGGTCTTTGCCACAATGATTTGCCTATAAAGTCACTGTCATAGAAGAAGCCAAAGATGTCTCTAAAATGAAGCTAGAAGAGTTGATGGGATCTCTTAGAACTTTCGAAATGAATCTTGGAGGAGATACTGAAATAAAGAAGGAAAAGGGAGTTGCTTTAAAAACAGAGGTACATAATTACAACGAGCATAATGAAGATGACTTGGAGGAATCTTTAGCCTTGCTTTCAAAGAATTTCAGCAGAGTTATGGAGAGATTTGGAAGAAATACTCGCGGTGTCAAGCAGGGTGTCACAAACTTCAAAAATGGTTCTTCAAGCAACAAGAAACACAGAGAAGAAACTTATGTGTCTGATCAACCATTCAAGAACAAAGGCATTCAGTGCAGAGAGTGTGAAGACTTCGGGCATATACAAGCAGAATGTGCTAATACCTTGAAGAAAAAGAAGAATTCTTTGAATGCAACCTAGAGTGAAGATGAGTCAGAGAAGGAAGATGAATTTCTGAGCAACCATGTGACGCTAGTTGGAAAGACAGAACGTGAAGAAAATGGTGGTGTTCTACATGGTGTCACAGACAGTTTTTCCAATAGTAGTGATGAAGATGAAGAATCAGTCACAGAAGAAGATCTTATTGGAGAATAAAAGTTTCTGCATAAAAAATGGACCGATCTTGTTAAAGTAAATCATATTTTACACATTCAAATTAGAAATTTGAAAGATGAGAAGAACAATCTTCAAAATGCTATTGATGATTTGGAGACCAAGGTGAAAACAAGTCAGGATGAAGTTAATGATCTAACCAATGAGATAAGTCTCATGAAGAAGAATGTCAAAATTCTAAATTCGGGTTCTTCTAAATTAGATAATATTCTAAACGTCAGCAAATCAAGTAGAAATCGGTCTGGATTGGGGTTCAAAGGTGAAAGTTCTGTTTCACAGACTGGAGCAGTAAAGGAAAATCGCTCTGTGATGAAATTCGTAACGGAAAGCTCGGTGTCACATCCAGTGTCAGGCAAGGGATTTGATTACAAAGGAAAGCAAGTTGCTAACAGAATTCCAAGAACTGACAGAAAATCAAATTCCTATAACTTCTATCATGCTAGACGTAGTAAAGGTAACATATATATTTTTGTGTGTCATTATTACCAACGTCATGGTCATATTCGCCCTAAATGTTTCACTTATTTTGCTGACTTAAGATTAGGTACTGTTAGAAATACTTCTTCTTACAGATTCCCTTACCAGAAATAGGTGAAGAAATCAAATTTGAAGTGTAATGTTACACATCTTTCACTAAAGGCAATCAGAACCAATGCATGGTATTTTGATAGCGGATGTTCTAGACACATGACAGGTGAAGAGAGATATTTAAAGAATATTATACCCGAATCCGTGGAAAAAGTAACATTCGACAATGGTGTCTCAACGAATGTCATTAGAAGGGGAACATTGAATGTTCCTGGTTTACCAAAGTTGAGTAATATTTTATTGGTAAATGGTCTGAAATCTAATCTAATCAGTATTAGTCAGCTTTGTGATCAGGAATTGAATGTGCAATTCACACGAGAAAAATGTGTGGTGTCCGATCAAAACAATAAGTTTGTTATTGAAGGAGTTAGATCATCCAACAATTGTTATCTTATTTCTTCCTCGTCTACCTGCCTTCGGTCGAGTATGGAAGATACTATTCTATGGCATAGAAAGTTGGGACATGTTAATTTCAGAATGCTTGAAAAGATTATTTCGAAAGGTGCTATCCGGGGAATTCCTGTATTAAAGTTTGATGAAGACAAATTATGTGGACCATGTCAAATCGAAAAGCAAACTAAGGTGTCACACCCGATGTCACAGTCATCCACAACTACCCGTGTACTTGAATTGCTCTACATGGATCTAATGGGACCTATGTCTGTTGAAAGTATTGGAGGAAAACGGTATGGCTTCGTTACTGTTGATGATTTCTCACGCTACACATGGGTAGAATTTCTTAGAGAAAAGTCCAACACTATCAAGGCCTTCAAATCAATGTGTACTCGACTCCAACGTGAAAAAGCTTGTGTTATCTGGAAGATTATTCGCATCCGCAGTGACCATGGAAGAGAGTTTGAAAATTCTGAATTCTCAGATTTCTGTAAACATTTAGGGATTGCTCATGAATTCTTGGCACCGAAGACTCCTCGACAAAACGGGGTCGTTGAAAGGAAGAACCGTACATTGGCTGAAATGACTCGAGTAATGCTACATGAAAGGGATGTTCCTCAAAAGTTATGGGCTGAAGCTATGAGCACAGCTTGTTATACCATAAATCGGGTGTATCTCTGTGGCAAAACCTCTATGACACCCTATGAGATATGGAAAGGTAAAACTCCAAATTTTAATTATTTTCATCCGTTTGGCAGCATCTGCTTTGTGTTGAATGACAGAGAACACAGAGGGAAAATTGATCGAAAGAGTGATGAGGTTATCTTTCTCGGTTATGCTACAAATAGCCGTGCTTATCGAGTTTACAACAAAACAATTGGAACTGTCATCGAATCTGCAAACGTTCAAGTAGATGACTCTCTGAACATAGCATATAATCCAAAAGAAGATGCAAACCAGATTTCAAATAATGAAGGAACTAGTGTTCCACCAGGTGTCACAGATGGTGTCTCAGGCGGTGTCACAGATCAAACAGAGATAGTTGATGAAGTAGAAGTGACCACATCACACAACAGACAACCATCCACACGTGTTCAGAAGAATCATCCTGCAAATGAGGTTATTGGTAATCTGAATGATAGTATACAAACCAGAGATAAGCCGATGGTAAATTATCGGGAAATGATTCAAATGGCGTGCTTCACATCAACTATCGAGCCCAAGAATGTGAAAGAAGCTTTACTAGATGAATACTGGATAGGAGCTATGCAAGAAGAACTCAGTCAATTTTCCCGAAATCAAGTTTGGTGTCCTCTCGATGTAAATGTTATTGGTACTAAGTGGATCTACAAGAACAAGAGTGATGAGCATGGCAACATCACTTGCAACAAAGCTCGGCTAATTGCTCAAGGGTATTCTCAAATTGAAGGAATTGATTTTAATGAAACATTCACTCCGATTGTTCGTCTTGAATCTATTCGGCTTTTATTGGCTATTGCTTGTCTTATGCGATTCAAGCTATATCAAATGGAAGTGAAAAGTGTTTTTCTCAATGGTTTTCTTAATGAAGAAGTTTATGTTGCTCAACCAAAGGGTTTTGAAGACCCTCATCATCCCGAGTATGTTTATAAATTGAAGAAGGCGTTATATGGGCTTAAACAAGCCCCCCGAGCGTGGTATGAACGACTCACGCAGTATCTATTAACCAAGGAATATGAGCGAGGGAGAGTAAATAAAACCTTTTTCGTTCGCCGTGACAAAGGTTAGCTTTTACTCGCTCAAATTTATGTTGATGATATAGTGTTTGGTTCGGTGTCACAGGTGATGGTGGATGAGTTTGTTGCTCAAATGATCGGAGAATTTGAGATGAGTATGGTTGGAGAACTCAATTATTTCCTTGGACTCTAAATTCAGCAAGCAAAGAATGATATTTTTATTTCACAAGCCAAATACGCCAAGAATTTATTGAAAAAATTTAAGCTTGAGAATGCACGCCCGAGTAGAACACCCCTTGGGACACATGAGAAAATTTCCAAAGATGACAAGGGTATTGCTGTTAATCCACGTTTATATAGAAGTATGATTGGAAGTCTTTTATATCTTATTGCTAGCCGACCAGATATTTGTTATAGCTTGGGTTTATGGGCTCGATTTCAAGCAAATCCGAATGAGTCTCACTTAGTGTCCGTCAAGCAAATTTTCAAATATGTTAGCGGAACAACTGATTATGGCATATGGTATTCATTCGACTCTAATGCAAATCTGGTGGGTTATTGTGATGTTGACTGGGCGGGTAGTTCCGATGATCGAAAAAGCACTTCGGGTGGATGTTTTATGTTGGACACAACTTGGTGTCATGGTTCAGCAAGAAGCAAAATTCTATTTCTGTGATGACCCGAATCTGTAAGTCCCGAATCTGTACTGGTACGATGGCTGCACGAACCGGAACCCGGATGGTGGTACGTCCGCGCGGGCGAGCCGGAAGGTGACAGGTCGTAAAGAGGGGGTCGTCACAATCCCACAGCGCTTGGGGAAGTATGTGGAAATGAAACATATGTAAAGAGACCCTCCCAACATAGCAAGACGCGTTTTGGAGCACGATTGGCAACGGATCCCATAAGAACTCCGAAGTTAAAAGTGCTTCGGCGAGAGCAATTCCAGGTTGGGTGACCTTCCGGGAAGTTCTCGCCAAACAAAGCCGTGAGGGGAGGATATTGGGCTGCGGCCCAATCCCCCGAGCGGACAATATCTTGCTGGGAAACGGGGTCGTTACAAATGGTATCAGAGCCTGTACCCAACCGGAATTGTGGCCAACGAGGACGTTGGGCCCCCAAGGGGGGGTGATTGTGATGACCCGAATCTGTAAGTCCCGAATCTGTACTGGTACGATGGCTGCACGAACCGGAACCCGGATGGCGGTACGTCCGCGCGGGCGAGCCGGAAGGTGACAGGTCGTAAAGAGGGGGTCGTCACAATCCCACAGCGCTTGGGGAAGTATGTGGAAATGAAACATATGTAAAGAGACCCTCCCAACATAGCAAGACGCGTTTTGGAGCTCAATTGACAACGGATCTCATAAGAACTCCGAAGTTAAGTGGGCTTCGGCGAGAGTAATTCCAGGTTGGGTGACCTTCCGGGAAGTGCTCTCGCCAAACAAAGCCGTGAGGGGAGGATATTGGGCTGCGGCCCAATCCCCGGAGCGGACAATATCTTGCTGGGAACGGGGGAATTGTGGCCAACGAGGACGTTGGGCCCCCAAGGGGGGGTGATTGTGATGACCCGAATCTGTAAGTCCCGAATCTGTACTGGTACGATGGCTGCACGAACCGGAACCCGGATGGCGGTACGTCCGCGCGGGCGAGCCGGAAGGTGACAGGTCGTAAAGAGGGGGTCGTCACAATCCCACAGCGCTTGGGGAAGTATGTGGAAATGAAACATATGTAAAGAGACCCTCCCAACATAGCAAGACGCGTTTTGGAGCTCAATTGACAACGGATCCCATAAGAACTCCGAAGTTAAGTGGGCTTCGGCGAGAGTAATTCCAGGTTGGGTGACCTTCCGGGAAGTGCTCTCGCCAAACAAAGCCGTGAGGGGAGGATATTGGGCTGCGGCCCAATCCCCGGAGCGGACAATATCTTGCTGGGAACGGGGTCGTTACAATTTCTCTGTCTACTACCGAGGCAGAAGGTAGCAACTGTACTCAGCTTATGTGGATGAAACAAATGATGAAAGACTATGGTGTCACACAAGGTGTCATGACCATGTACTGTGATAATTTGAGAGCTATCAATATTTCTAAAAATCCTGTTCAGCATTCATGGATGAAGCGTATTGATATACGACATCATTTTATTCGATCTCTTGTGGAGGATAAAATTATTAATTTGGAGCATATGGTGACCGAAAAATAAATTGCTGATATTTTTACCAAAGCTTTGGATGGTGTGAGATTTGAATAATTAAGGTCTGCCTTAGGCTTATGTGTCATGTGAAGAGGTTCTTCTGTGTTGTAAGTTTTTTATTTGGTTTCATAAAAATAAAAATAAAAAAGGAAAAGAAAAAGAAAAAGAAGGGATTTCTTTTGTTGCTAATATTTCTGTTGAGATTTTTGGTCTGTAACTTCTCCATGACACGAGGGATTCTATGAAGCATTCGATAGTATTTATGGAAATTTGGTGATAATCTCAAAAGTATTGATGGAGTTTTTTTATATGAGATTTGATCGTGGATATTCTTGGGTTTATTTTTGTGACGACCCGTCTTTCAACGGACTGATAAGGAACCACTCATTCTCCGCGGATCCTGGGGCTGACCTGGGCCGGAGGTGGGTAAAGCTCCGCGGATCCTGGGGCTGACCTGGGCCGGAGTGGTTTCTCCGTCGAAGCAGGGGTCGTTACGAACCCACATCGCTTGGGGAAGTACATGGAAATGAAACATATGTAAGAGATCCCTCCCTAAATAGTAAGACGCGTTTTGGAGCTCAATTGACAACGGATCCCATAAGAACTCCGAAGTTAAGAGGGCTTCGGCGAGAGTAATTCCAGGTTGGGTGACCTTCCGGGAAGTGCTGAGGGGAGGATATTGGGCTGCGGCCCAATCCCCGGAGCGGACAATATCTTGCTGGGATGAGGGGTCGTTACAAATGGTATCAGAGCCTGTACCCAACCGGAAATGTGGCCAACGAGGACGTTGGGCCCCCGAGGGGGGGTGATTGTGACGACCTGTCTTTCAACGGACTGATAAGGAACCACCCATTCTCCGCGGATCCTGGGGCTGACCTGGGCCGGAGGTGGGTAAAGCTCCAGCGGATCCTGGGGCTGACCTGGGCCGGAGTGGTTTCTCCGTTGAAGCAGGGGCCGTTACGAACCCACATCGCTTGGGGAAGTACATGGAAATGAAACATATGTAAGAGATCCCTCCCAACATAGCAAAACGCGTTTTGGAGCACGATTGGCAACGGATCCCATAAGAACTCCGAAGTTAAGCGTGCTTCGGCGAGAGTAATTCCAGGTTGGGTGACCTTCCGGGAAGTGCTCTCGCCAAACAAAGCCGTGAGGGGAGGATATTGGGCTGCGGCCCAATCCCCGGAGCGGACAATATCTTGCTGGGATGAGGGGTCGTTACAATTTTCCATCTTATTTGAAGAATTTTGGATTTATTTTCCAAATTGAGTAAGTATTTATGGTTTATTTCTATAAACTCCATCAGCTATTTTTATATTCATCTCTCTCGACCAGTTCAAGGTTATTTGTTCAAGTTCTTTCTTATAGTGATCAACACACATTTGTAATGCCACTAGGTTGATTCTGTGAAGTTTTCTCCCAATTTTATCAAGAAAATTACTAATGTCACTAGTAGTGTCAGACAAGTGTGGCCCCGTGATAAAAATTTTCCTGCCTTGCAACTAACTGTCGTGTATGCTATCCTACACAAGATTGCTATGAGAAACTGTCCTCTTACTTCTATGAGAATTGATTGTGAATCATGTCGATTGCAAGAATTAAAAGTTAACTCTTCCGTTTCCTTGTTTGAATTAGGGTATTATGTATTCTCAGCAAGCTGTGATTTAGGATAACAAATTATTGATATAGATATGAAGGAGATTAGGAATAGCTACAAGCTTCTGGCAGGTGATCAGGTTAATGTTCTGGATGGTGTTGCCGAGGGTGTTCCAGCTCTGGTCAATGTTTCTAATTCTGACAATGCTTTTGATTTTGCATTGTTATCTTGTTTTATCAAGATACCTGAAGGTGAGATGAAATTTTTGAATGATCAACAAATGGTAATTGAAAATAAAAAATGGAAAGATAGTAGTTATTGGATGCTTGATGACGTTGTTGGAAAAATGTCTGCTAAGGAAGTTGCTGGTGATATTTTTTTGAGAAAAAGAAAGTTGCTAATGTGAAGGAACAGGTTAAGGAGACCAAAACTATTGAAAAGTCAGGAGTTTCAATTGATGTCACTGAGGATGTCACTGAAGTAGCAGAGGAGGATGCTTCAGTATTTCATGTTGAAGGAGAGTATGTCCAAGGAAAATGATACTAGTGAGCAGTTGCCAATAACTACAATCGAGTTGGTCTTTCTTCTGATGATATTTCTACTTAATGATGGATTTCTTATGAACTTCTAAAATGATCTCTTACCTCTGGATATTATATCTATAGATGATCTATTGCTCCTTGATATTATATTTTTCCATGATATTGGTTATCTCTATATGGTGATCATGGTGATTATTTGGCTATTATGGTGCTTATGTGGTGATTGATATTACATTTTATATCTTCTTTGTCTTTTTATGACAAAAAGGGGGAGTATTTTGATGATGATTGGAGTATATTTATAATGTTTTGAAGCCACCAATTCAGGGGGAGTTAATTCATGGGGAGTTATTGAAGTTATTGGATTTATTGATTTTGTCAAAAAATGTCAAAGGGGGAGATTGTAAATGCAAATATATTACAAATATATTGGCATTGATTTTTTGGCAAATTATATTTATGGAGATAATATTTTATTCCACTATTTTTCAAAGTGGTAGTTTGTTTCTTGGTAATCAAGAAACAATATATTCAGATTATTGGATTGATGCATATTGAAGATCGTGAAGATTATGTGGAAGAGAAAAATAAGGAAACATGAATATTAGGAAAGTTGTTGAAAAATCTAAAGGCACTTGTTTTTTGGAAAACTTTGTTTTGGTAAGCCGATTTGATAGAGATTTGTTGAAATCTATTAGGCTTCGAGATCACATGAATAATGAGATATTTTCCTAAGATTTTGGATCTGTATCCAAGTTGTTGGAGGAACTTTCCTAAAATATCACACGTGATGTCACACAACCGATATTGTTGAGATTTGGTTTCCTTATTCTTTGCGGCATTGATTTTTTGATTTGATCTGTGATTTAAAGATTATGATTCTGTTAAGCTGGATTACAGCGAGATTCAAGATCACAACAACAAAGGGATTTATTCCTAAGTATTTGGAAAGTTGATTTTAAGATGGAAATAATATTTTGGAAGTCGATCTGAATATTGTGGTGATGTTAAGCTTGATACGAGATCACAACATTGGTAGGATTCAGTTCCTAATATTTTGGGATTCGTTTCAGATTTGTTTGTATGGACTTTCCATAAATGTCGCACAGGATGCACAGATTCAATTTTCATGGGATTCAATTTCTTTTATTCTGTGCGATCTGTTTGGAGAGAATATTTGACACACAGTATATTATGCATTCTCTACACAGTTGAAGGCTGTTGAAGCCATTATTCTTGAGAGCTGAAAGTTTTTATTCATTCGTGCGATTTTATTCTTCATCGACGATTGCGTGTGTTCAGCAACTGTTAATCCTTTCTTCCACACTTACTGTGAGTGGTCAGTGATTATTCTTCAGCGGATGGATTTTTGATTATTTACGAGAGAAGTTTTTCTTCGTTTTGCAAGCCGTCGTTTTTCTTTCACTCCCTACGATTCTGCGTATGAGTTTGTGATTGTTTTACACACTCTTCTTATGCTGTGAATTTCATTGAGTATTGGAGTGTGTTGAGTTATTGCATCCGAAGGCAACGCACTGGTGTTCCAGACGGTGTTGCAGGAGGCAATCTTCTGATTCTTCATTGAAGCTCAGTCTTGGGAGGAGGCTACATTCGAACTCATGAGGAGTCCTGTTTATTGACAAGGGGAGCTTGTTGTTCTTGATTGTGGGCAAGAGGATTTTGCCATAACACAGATTCCGGGAGGAATCACCAACAACATGGGAATCTTGTTGTTTTCTAGATCTCGGGAGAAGTCGATCTTAAGTCGAGGGGAGCTCGCAAAATCAGTTTCATTGGGGAAGTTAGGAAGAGGCGGCGACAAAGATAGGAGGGAGCCTTTATTTGTATAAGTCCGATTGTCTTGTAACTTTGTGAACTCAAAGAAATATTTTGGGCGTGGCCCCGCAAACGTAGATTGGTTGCCGAACTACGTTACCAATCTCCTGTCTCATTTATTTCCGCATATTTATATTGTCTATCTTTGCATTAATTATCAGTGTCACACGTAATACCCTGTGTGACATCGCATAACTAATTTTAATCTTTCACGTACGTATTATGATCCTAGTTTGTTTAATGTTCATTCTATATACAAGAACAGAAACTGCATTAGAAAAGGAATGAAGTAGCCACTACGGACAACAGATCAAACCCAATGTTTTCCAGCTCAAATTATGTTCAATCTAAATCCCTCACATTTAGAGTTGCTTCTATCAAAATGCAAACTCCACCTCATCCGCGGTTGATACGTACGGCAAGTACATAAAATTCGTCATCTCTTGTAGCCACTCCTCATCTTGTTTGAGCTGCATACGTAGTAAACCCACCAGTTCAGTGTATAATAGTTTCATATTTTAGTACATGTTTGTGATCTTACGTGCATGTCTGAAAGAAATCACTTGAGTTCGCGGGTACCTGGACGACATCGCATGGGTGCAACTCGGAGTGGTGGTGAGTTGTTGGACTATCGTGTTTTCTCCCCGCCATTTCTGGGTCACTTACTTCACTATTTCTTGCAAATCTGCCTCGAACTCTAACCCTTCTGTCTGCTAGGGTTTTCCTGCATGCGTACTGCATGTGATATTTGATATCTGATCAGTGGTTTTATGAAGCGGAAGACGATGATGAAGGAGGAGGAGATAAGAAGGTATACCTTGATGGTTTTGTTGAAATTCCTCTGGTTTCTCTTCTTCAAGTATCGGACTATTCGTTCCTTCCTTTTTTCTTCTGAGTATCGGCAAACCTTCATGTTTGATTCTTCAATGATTGGGATTTGATCACTTTGAAACCCCTGAAATATTAAGATTGTATTCAGAAATATGCCGGCACAGAATATAAATCACGACCTGTAAATTTACTTCATGATGTGTTTAAACACCGCCAGACATTATCGTCTTCAATAAATAGAAATGGTAAGCATACCCAATTTCCTCCGGCGACGGGATATACAGGATTCAATTTCAGAACAAAACCACAGCAATCTTCTCCAAATTGAACAAGCTCCGGCTGGTATCCGCCGTCATGAACTGAGAAGCCATCAATGCCATGAACGCTTCCTACGTTAATCTGAAGAGGATACGACATCGTGAGCAGCGACGCCGACAAAGCATCCGACTCCGAACGTAGCATTTGATCGAAAGCTCCATATTCAAATGCAGAGTTAGGGACCAGACTTTCTTCACTGGCCCACAATGCCGCAGCGCCGCCCATTGCAAAAGGCTGAAACTCAGAGATATCAGAGGAAAAGGAGTGGTCGTACCGGTGTGGAGGAACGGAAGCCATTAAACAGAGGAATCAGATTAGATGATGGTGTAGACATTGTTTGGGGCCATCAGTGAGTATATATAGAATCAAATCTATAGTACGTGGAAGCAGGCAGTGGCTGTAGACAAGTTGGTCTTCTTCAACAAATACCAGATGGGAAACATTACAATTAACAACCAAATACTCGCGGATTATCAGAATATCTGTTCTAATCTAGGAGTAAATGAAGGTGAAGAAAAAGGTAGAGAAAAGGGCTTGAAAAAGTGGGGGAGTGAATACTATTCTTTAGGCAGCTTAAAGCTGTTCAAATGTAAGGCTTTAAAAGATGTCCAGCCTACGTGTTTTTAATAGCAATAGCACAGGAATCTAACACATGGGAGTGTAAGGTTATGCATCAACATACCAAAGACAACATATCTTCCTAAGATTGAAGTTGCAGAACCTCTTCTCCTGCGCAGTTTAAGTTTGCCTTTGGCATGCACTCAGCCAACAAAGATGCCTTCTGGAGATTGAATGATTGATAGAAAGCAGTTGTTGTGTGTAAAGAGAATAGAACAGGTTCCCATCTTTTAAAAATCATATCTTTACCTTATATTTGCATTCTGAGCAACACCCTTTACTTTGAATCCCTTTTTTACTATTGTTTGACCAAAAAATAAACAAAACACGCTTCAGTGCTCGGCCAAAAAACCTTGATTGTCAAATAATTTACTTACAACCTTATTAAAGCAGGATATGTTCTGTAATAACCTCCATAATTTGTAGGGTTAAAACCAATTTGAACTCTAAAGTATGAGTTTAATTTAAAGCAGCTCCTAAACTAAAAATCCTAACAACTAAAACACTAAATTATAAAAAATGTAACAGATCAAACCCTAACGGGTGGATGATCACCCCCTGTTCTGAATTTACGCCTAGAACGGGAGGCTGATCACCCCCCGTTTTGTCCAGTGCTTACGTGGCACTGGACGTATTAGGTCGGGGGTCGATGTAACGACCCTATGACAGATCAAGGGGCCGTTCGTTTTAGATCGGCCCCCCGTTCTGGACAAAAATTGCAGAACAGGGGGTGATCGGGAGACCGTGAGAGGTTAAATTGTTAGGTTTATGATAGTTGTAGATTGGATTTGTTAAATATGTTAGTTTAAGAGTATTTAAAAAAAAAATCCATAATTCAAGGGTTAAAATGATTTTTACCCAAAAGTATCTAAAATCCCTTTTGTTTGTGGTCAGCCCCTGGAACTGGAAGCAAGTTCATGTTCGAGCAATGGTTGGTATTGCATCAAGTGGATGAATGCTGATTTTCAAGCATAAAATCGTAGCAGCATTTTATCTTTCCTGTTTCCTATCTTTTTCTCGGAGGTTTTCCCTGACCGTGCACATAAAATATATTTTGAAGATTTGTCGACGCACTTTATCTTTTTGTTGGTTTTCCAGCATGCAAATCACATGGCACTGCCCCCTTCCCAAACCTTAAGAGTTGAGGTAGCAATGCAGCCTCTAACAAATATGCACAGCCGGGGCAGAACTATTTGTTTCAATGTCCATTTGCCCAGTCCTCTCCAATCGAGTCTTGAAGCGGATTTGAAGATGTTGATACACTTCCGATGATGGATTCAACTGTAGAAGCCTGTTGAGGGTAACAAGGGTCTGGGCTCTAAGCATTAATGCTCTTGTGTGCTTGTGATCGAGCTCAAGCACCGAAGTACATTCTGCTGCAGCCTAGGGAAAAAAAATACGAAAAAGATTAAGGAAAGAAATACACATAAATTCCTGCCAACGTAACACGTGACTATTGCCAGAATCCAAATCACTTTCATATTGCTAATTGGCAGGATGGGACTTCAAGTGCCAATGCGATAAGCACTTGGTTAGATACCCCAGGAAAATAATCTGACCCTCCACCAAAGGAATAATTTTACCTGATCTAGAAAATGTGACTCTAACTATTACAATAAACACACTAATTCCACAAGTATAACAGAGAGAGAATGCAACCATGTTGTAATCGTGAAGTTTCAAATAGCAGGCAATGTTTTGTGCTTTGTTCTTGGCAATGACAAGGGCTTCAGTGTAAAAAAGGAGAGCATCATCGTAAAATCCTTTTCCTGTACATCTGATGCGCTCGCTCAGTCTTGTTGAATGATGCAGAAGCCATAGCTATTCAACTCCAGATTTGAAGACCCCCAACTAGACCATCCAGATAAAAAATAACAACCCAATCAGAGGGAATGGATGGAAGAATCAGAGTAAAGTTGGGAGGAGAGGGAGCAATTACAGATGGCAAAATGATTGGTTAAACTTGGGAGAGAGACAGCGGTATGCAAATTATTTTCACACATTCGAGTTTGGAATTCGACTTGATGTTAAATCCGGGGGAGGAGTACAACCGGTCGGATAATGTCATCAGTCATTAGTCATTTTAATGTGATCATTGCCCCCATGAACATGTATCATGTAGGAGGAGCAGACACTTCGTTCACAACGGCTGGGGTAGTTCATTTTTTTTGGGTGGAAAGGGAATGGGGTTGGATGAATCAGCCATCACAATCAAAGCGCAGTTTTTTGTTATCTCTGGTACATGCCCGTACGTCATTGCCTGTTGCTTTCAACTGAAGCTTTTTTATATGAGTGGAATGGAGATGGTCTGCTATAGATAGATAGTCGCACTGTCTCTCCGCAGTCTGAACCGTCATTCCATTTCCATCCCATTATTTTAATCATTCAAACTGCACAATTTGTTCTTCTTCCGACCCTTGCTCTCTCTCTCTCTCTCTCTATTCCTTCTCTGGCCTCCCCACTTCTTTTGTATAAGATAGTGGATTCATACGCCATGACATTGACATTCACGTCTCACTCTTTCCAAATCCTCAAGCACCCAACAAAGTTGGCAGTATTCTTTAATAATAAATGAGTGTCAACAAAGATTTTGGAAGGCTATTCAGAGCATCTCATTGAACACTAAACTCACGTCGTTGGCTTGGTGGGGTTCTACTTTTTTCTACCAAAGCCAATAACTATGCTGCAATGGCTTCTCCTTTCTAGAAAGAATGGGCATAGGAATTAACTAATTAGGGTGGTGGAGCCGAGGTGGAAATCCTCCTGGTCACACTGCATCGACTTTTTTCATGGTGTGGGTCCCATTCCCTCGTGTACAATTTTTGACTGTACGGCATCCCGGGAGGACCCATCTCTTTAAGCTATTGGCATTTGGCCCCACTCCCCACCACCAACTTTCTCCCCCCACCCATCACCTTTGTCTTTTTTCAATTTCGGAGCCCTGATTGGGCGCATGAGTTAATGTGACATTCTGTCATTACATTTTTTATAGACTTAAAACTCGTTTATTACTGATACAAACACGAGAAAAGCCCAGTAATAAGACATGCATCGACTTGTTGATTCCAATACGACACCTGAACGGCTTCATACTTCATTCAACTCTCTGCGTACTATATTATCACGCACAACTACGTTTAAACAAAGGACCTGTAATCCTCGCCGTGTAAAATGTTAGAGCAAGAAAAGAGAGAGAGGTTGACCGAAGAAGAAGAAAACAAGGAGATGGAGAGGAGGAGGGAGAAATTCAAAAGACAGAAATTGCATTCCGACTTCCACTTGTTGAATGAGATGGACTGCAGGAATATTAAAACCCAACTTGACGTGGCTTCCAATATTAGTGTTTGATATAATAATTAATTTAAGGAACTCGAAACATAAATGATGAGTGTCGTGAGGATAGCGTTGAATACAGAATACGTGGTGTAGGGTTCCTTTAATTGTGGGTTAAATTCGGTGGAACAGTAAAGGCTGTACCTCTCAAGTACGCCTTCCTGTACCTCCCTCTGCCTCTCCCCTTTATATCCTCTCTCTGTCTCTCTACTCTCCCTCCTACATTCCTTCTTCTCCCCTCCACTCTCTCCTTGTTTCGCCATGAAGCACTTGATTCGCCGCCTCTCTCGCGTTTCAGACTCCTCTCACTACTGCCAACTCCGGGATTCTCGAAATCCTGGCAGACGAACTGGGCGGGTGGAGTCTTTCAGAGCAGCAGCCGTCACCAAACTCCGGCGTGCTGGGTCTTCCCCGGTTCCCCAGGGGCACGTCCCGGTGTACGTGGGCGACGAGTTGGAGAGGTTTGTGGTGAGCGCAGAGCTGCTTAACCATCCCGTTTTCGTCAGTCTGCTCGATAAATCGGCGCAAGAGTACGGCTATGAACAGCAAGGAGTTCTTCGTATTCCTTGCCACGTCCTCATCTTCGAGCGAGTCCTCGAAGCTCTTCGCCTAGGAAATCTCGACCCCGGCGACCTGCAGGATCTAGTCGGATCTCTCTCCGACGGTTTTGTCTAGTTCCAGAATATAATTATACGAGTGGAGGGTAGCTCAGTTGGTCCTTTTTTCTTTTCATTTCATTGTAAATACACTTTTGAGATCTTCAATTCGTTGAAGAATTGATGATCGATTTGAGGAGACGAATCGTGTGGTTTTTTCTTTACCCCTTGTTTGCTATCTGTAATTTTATATGTAAAGCGAGGGAGGGAGAAGATCAGACGATGATACCTTCCCGGTGTCGGAGACAGCCTTAGCGGTAGAAATTAAAAAGAATCATACTTTCTTTTGATTACCATTCTTAAATAGACATTAGCTCTGGATTCATCAATAATCAATGTATAAAACATCTTAGCAGTGGAAATGATGGCGCTGCTGGCCGGCATTAACTTTCAAAATGCGAATAAATGAATGTGTGTTAACGCTAATCGGTAGCTGCGGAAACGGAGGGAGGGTAGGTGGGAAGGTGAAGCTGAGAATAATTAAGCTGACGTGCGAAGTCATTCAAGTGTTCCAAGTTGAAAATGCAAACATCTTCTAAGTCCATGAAAAGAGTGAAAGCTTAAATTCTGCAGTTTTCTCGGGAAACAAAGGGGCAGGCGTAACAGCCCCCGATTAGCGGTGGGTCTATCTTCATGATCTCCCCGAGATTAAAGAGAGAAGAATATATTGGATTTGGTCTTGGAATAGTCATTCGAAGGGTGAAGAGTTTGGTTTTGAAAAATAAAATGGCAATGATGGAGATTGGTAGATTGCATGCAGAAATCAGAAACAAGAAACATATCTATGCCCAACCCCCATCACCAACCACGATTGCTTAGTTAAAGAGCTGGCTAGCTCCATAGTTAACATGGGATTCTCTGTCTCTCTCCTTACCAGATGGCCGGATTAGATTTTCTCAGTTTGGTGAGTCAGACGAATATCCAAGTCAAATAAATGTACCAACTTTGACTTGACTAACTGGAGCTTGGTTGAATCTAATGCCACAATAATTTACATCATGTAAACTAATAATATTAGTTTGCATGTGATGTGGGTTCTTATTTCTTCCCACGTTTCTCCTTCTTGCACGCTTAGGAAACATTTCCTTCTTCATTTTTTCTTATTAGTAAGTAAACACCTATTTTGCTCAGTTTTAGAGATTTTTCGTGGGTATTGGGTGAATGCGAAAACCGATCCGACGCGTGGCATCTGAACCGAACCGGACTCCTGGCGTCGGTTCTGTTTTTCAGGAACCGATCGGTTTCGGTTCAGTAGCGATTCGTCGGTCAAACCCGATAAACCGAACCAACCGACTCCGGTGACCTAAGTTGAAAACCAAGTAGATACAATCCTGAATCCATGAGACCCGTGAGTTGCTATCGACCCGCCGTCCGCCAACCCCTTCTCTTCTTTCTCAACTCTCAAGTAATCAGTCTTAGCAGTCTCAGTGTTCTGTGTCTTGCGATCGAGTGAAGTCGAGTGTTCTCGTGTTCAGTTGGTGCGAACTCGGAACTTCCCTTTCCGCTTTCTGATTCTCCACTCTCCATTCTCAGTCTCTTACTCTTAGGCTCAGCAGAGAGCAACTCGCTGTTGCGATTCGCCGTCTTAGTTTGGCCCTTTGAAGTTCTGCCTAACGACGGTCCGACGGACGGTCGATTGGCCGACGCTCCCCAGTCCTCTCTCTTCGAACTTCGAAGTCTTACGTCGACTTAGCAGGTCGGTTTAGTTTAATCAATCACTCGCCGGATTTGCTGCGTAGTTCATCTCCCATTTTCTGCCTAATGAATGTCCGATTTTTTCTATTTTCAGAAGTGACTAGTGAGCTGTCTGTGAGTGTGCAACTAAAGAGGAGAAATTGACGAAATTTTGAAGTGGACAGTAGACATTGGCTTGAGTAGTTGAGTTGTTGACAGTGAAGAATCAGGTATTTAACGCTTTGGATTTTAATGTTTAGTATTTTTTTTTTGTATTAGATGAATATGATATTTGATTAGATTAGAAATTTGACTAGTTGGATTTATTCGTTTCAGTTATGATTGAATTAACGATTATGGTGTTGGATTGAATAAGAATTGATGGTCTGGTTCATTATATTGCATAATGATGGTTGATGAAGGTTTGTTGGATTGGATTAGCTTTCTTCTAAATTCCCATGCCTCAAATATCTCCTTAACTACTTAGTTGTAGAGCACCAAAGAATAAATAGAATGAAGAACACTAACCTGCCTTACAAGTTACAATGAATGGCTCCCCATCTAGACTCAAAGGTTCTATTAAAATTTTCAAAAATCCATTTATATTCTCAAAAGTAATGTCATTTGAGCAATATTTTTTTGTAGAATTATTATTTTTTTTTAATGAAAACAGACCATACCCGACTGGAACCGAACCGTTATATAAATTCTTCAGGTCGTTTCGTCTCTGCTGACCAGAACAGGAAACCGTTTGGTTTGGTTCAGTTCGGCTCCAAAACCGAATGGTGTACACCCCTAGCTGGGAAGGGGAGAGAGAGGATATTAAAGTACCTCGTTTCTTCTTGCGTTAGTTTTGTTCGAGGAGCGGAGAATTTGGATGGAAACATGTTAAAGTAATAGGAAGGAGAAACAAAAAAAGGGGGGGGTGGGGGGGGGGGGGGGGGGGGGGGGGGGGGGGTTGGTTGAATTTATCTTCTCTCTCTTTTTGGAGGTGGCTTCTCATTGATTTTTGGCTTGAACAATCAAGGAATTTAATTTTATTTCTTAGTTCCCCTTTTTGTAGAATCATTTAATTAATCATGTCTAATTGGTAGAATGTTATTAGCACAATTCAAGATAGTTAGAAATTTTATTCCCAAACTTCTCATTTGTTACATTGTCTAATCTTAGTCAAGAAAACGTCCTCCATTATGGAGCTACCTGACGACGACCAACTTTCGACGTTTAAAGGCTTGGGGTTTTGTGACCCATTGGTTGATGCTTGTGACAGTTTGGGCTGGAAAAAACCATCCAAAATTCAGGCCGATGCCATTCCTCATGCTCTTGAAGGTTAACTTCCCACACCTTCCTCCCCCTCCCTATACCGTCTTCTTTTTCTCCTTCTTTGTTTTGAATAGAATGCTTCATATTTTATATGTTTCGTTGATCTTATAAAAAACAAGTCCATATTTAACCCTGAAAATTGGTTGTAAGAGTGTAGTTCTTCTTCTTCGATTAGCAATTAAAAAATAAAAGATAAAAAAAGTTCTTCTTTCATGGATTGTCCATGTGTATTGGTATTTAGTGACATTGAGTCCATGAATTCATCTCTGTGTGAACTTTTTTTAATGCAGGAAAAGACTTAATTGGACTAGCCCAAACGGGGTCTGGAAAAACAGGAGCTTTTGCTCTTCCCATATTGCAAGCTCTTTTGGATACTCCGCATGCCTTTTTTGCATGTGTCCTTTCTCCTACAAGGTTTGTTTTCAGGAGATGTGATGTTTTATGAGTTCTAATGATATGAAACACAAAAAAAAATTATAATTTATTTTTTTAACGTATTATATATTTTCTTCTGTCCTTCTCTTCAGGGAGCTTGCAATTCAGATAGGGGAGCAATTTGAAGCTCTTGGATCTGGAATTGGCCTCAAGTGTGCTGTGGTAAGCTTGTTCCAATAATTTATTCTAATTTGGATTTGACTCTATTAATTCCATTACTGTTAATATTAATTTAAATGTGTTGCAGCCAGTGGTAGGCTTGTTTGGAATAATTTCTTCAAACTTGGATTCACTCTCTTAATTCTATTTCCGCTAATATTAATTGAAATCCGTTGCAGCTTGTTGGAGGGGTAGACATGGTGCAGCAGGCCATTAACTTGGCAAAGCGGCCCCACATTGTTGTAAGTGGAAACCATTAGTGCTTGATATCTAAAAAAATTATCGTCTCTCTTTGGGCCTCATTGTTTCAATTTTAATCTTGCACTCAACAAACATGGTGATTATATTAAGATTTAGTTTATTAACTTGATGAATTGCATCCATACTCATTTTGCTATATTATTCTGTCACACCTGTGTATAAGATGTGGAGTTGATGGTTCTACTTAATTGACTCGTCGCAAGGGGAAAGAAAATTAAATGCTGCACCTCTATTGCTTGACTGTTGAGTGTTGAACATGTTAGAGTTTTGCTTTACTTAGTTTTGAAGTCACAATTTTTACATTGAAAGATAACAATCTGAGATTGATATCCTCGAGTTTTATACGTAAGGAGTACTGAAGCCTTATAACATACTTCGTTTTCCATTCTATGTAATTATTATTATGATTGGAGAAGCATAATTTGGCGAGGTTACTTTATTAACTTAGTTGTGTGATAATGATTTTTAGTCTGCTTGAGTCCAGCTCCTTTCACGCTGTATCTCATGGCATGAATATAATTGCAAGCACTTGCTATTTGGTTTATACTAAGAGAAAACAAAACTGTATCAGTATTTGTTCCAAAGCATTATGAAATTGTTTTTTAATTATTGTAATATTTTTCTTTCACTGTGGACTTCACTTTACTTCATGCTATCAAAGGTAGGGACACCAGGGCGACTTTTGGATCACCTGTCCAATACGAAAGGGTTCTCTCTTCGCACATTGAAATATTTGGTGAGACCTCTTTTACTTTTATTTAGTTTTTGGTTTTTTTTCTATGACATAGAAAAAGTGGGTTGAATGGATTACTGTCATTGTGTAGTTTCCTCTAACACCCATTAGATATTGGATTTCTAAATTGAGAAGTCTTCTGACTAATAGTTTTCAGAGGTAGAGAGCCAAGTGTACCATTATGTGGCAAGATTTGTGAATGCATCACCATAGTTGTTTACAGATTTTTTTCCTTGGAATTCAAATAAGTATGTTAACAAAAATGTTCACAAAAGGCGAGAGCTATTACAAATACAAGATTTTGCTTTCAAAATCTCCTAAAAAATACCCTATATATCTTCTTTCAAATGCATAAAAAAATGGACGGGCGCTTTCCCAACTCCTTGTTTTCTTTTGCCAAAACTTTTCCATTCCCTTGATTAGGCATCACCCAACACTCCCTGGCCTTTCCTAAATATAAGACCATAATATGGGTTTGACACCACAAAGGAGAAGAGAATGATTGGTATATTCTTCTCTTTATACACAAAGTACATTGTTAGGAAAGAGAGTCCTCCTGATTATTTCTCTTTTGGGAGGCGTAAACAGAGAGAGAATCATATATAGTTATCTAACGATAGTTTCGGAGATATATTATTAGTGAATAATGAATAAATGGAGAGGGAAGTTTAGGAGAGCGGGTAAGGAAAATTTTGGAATTTTGGAGTGTTGGAAAAGGGAGAGCAAACCCTACAATTCTGCTATTCTTGTACACAATCTGTGTTTTTCTATGAAAGTTTAGTGTGTTTGTGTGCAATTTTAGTCTGAATTCTAAAAAGAATAGATAACATTACAACAAACCTATCAATTTGGTATCAGAGCGTACCAGAACTGGCTAGCAAGAAGGGAGACAGTCTTTTTCAGACCGTAGAGGAAAAAGCGGTGTATGAGGAAATGGAGTAAGCGCGCAAAGAACTTGACAGTTTGAGGAAGAGTGTTGCAGAATTCTTGGCTGATTGGAAGATTTATCCGTGCGCCGAGATGAACCTTCAATTGGGTCACTTCCCCACGACCAACGCCAAACTATGGAAGACCCATTTGAGGCAGAGGGTTATGATGCTGGATTTTAGAGTACCCATGAACCGGAGGGGAGAAAAATGCCGGAGAGGGGTGCCAGGGCAGAGGTACATACTCGCAGACTAGAGTTTCCGATCTTCGACGGGGGAGGCCCAGATGAGTGGGTATATTGCGTGGAGTGATTTTTTCCCTAAACCGAATAATGGAGGAGGAAAAACTAGAAGCAGTGGGGTTGTGCTTGGAGGGTGAAGCGCTCGCCGGGTTCTATTGGGAAGACCAACGACAACTGTTTTGAACCTGGGCAGACTTCAAGCTCCAGCTGTTGGAGCGATTTCGTTTGACTTTGGAAGGATCAATGGGGGAGAGATTTTTAGCACTTCGGCAAAAGTCCTGAGCGAGAGGGGTGCCAGGGCAGAGGTACATACTCGCAGACTGGAGATTTTGATCTTCGATGGGGGAGACCTAGATGAGTAGGTATATTGCGTGGAGTGATTTTTTCCCTAGACTGAATGATGGAGGAGGAAAAACTAGAGGCAGTGGTGGTGTGCTTGGAGGGTGAAGCGCTCGCCTGGTTCTAGTGGGAAGACTATCGACAACCATTTTGAACCTGGGCAGACTTCAAGCTCCAACTGTTGGAGCCATTTCGTTTGACTTTGGAAGGATCAATGGGGGAGAGATTTTTAGCACTTCAGCGAAAGTCTTGTGTGCGAGAGTACAACAGGAAATAAATTGAGAAACTTGCTTCTTCCCTCGGCGATGTATCGTAATCTATTCTGGAAGCCCAATTTATCAATGGTTCGAAGGATGAAGTTAAGGCATACATTGTAGTATTACGCCCTCTTGGTTTTGGTAGAATTATGTTGACAACCAGAGGATAAGCCGCAAATGTTGGGTTCATTGAGGAGTTCTACCCAACTTAAAACTCGTCCTATTTATGGTTCAACAAACACCAACACGAGAATGGTGAACAGTGCAATCCGAACTGAGCCTATGGTGAACAAAGCTTTTCTTCCAAAATTTGAGAAACCTTTTAAACGATTGATCGATGCTGAATACGAGATCAAAGGTAAAAGGGTTGTGCTTCCATTGTGATAAAAAATATACTATTGGGCATCAATGTAAAGCGAATGAGTTATAACTTTTAATTTATCAAGAGAATGAGGAGGTAGACGAATCATTGGAAGCAGAAAAGTTGGAGGAAGAGGAACATGAGGCTGTGGAGTTGTCGGTAAATTTCGTAGTGCATTTCATGTCACCACGAATCATGAAGATGAAGGGAGAAATACATAGTCATGAAGTAATTATCCGCATAGATAGTGGATCCACACATAATTTTGTGAGTTCTGAGTTGGTTTCAAAATTGGGGATTACAAATAACAAAACTTAGAAATATGCAGTTATGATGGGTAATGGATTTGTGGTTAAAGGGGAAGGGATTTGTCGAGACTTGTTGGTGTCAGTTCAAGGACTTTTGCTATAATTCAACAACAATTCTATCATTTACACCTTGCATAAAAGGTGCTTGATTGGGCAGGGGGTAATGTTAGGAAAGAGAGACCTGTTTATTTCTCTTATGAGAGGCAGAAATAGAGAGAATCACGTATAGTTATCATAAGGTACTTTAGGAAATGTATTATTAGTGAATAATGAATAAATGGAGAGGTAAGTTGAGGAAAATGGTTAAGGAAAATTTGGAATTCTGGGAAAGGGAGAGCAAACCTTACAATTTTGCTGTTCTTGTAAACAATCTGTGTTTTTCTATTAAAATATAGTATATTTGTGTGTAATTTTTGTTTAAATTTTGAAAGGAATAGAAAAAATTACAGCAACCTATCATACATCTTTTCGAGAAAGCTACTCATCCCTATAAACTGTCTATAGGTCTCTATTTGTGATATCTACTTGAATTTTTCTCGTATTTTGGATAAATGATAAGTTTTGTGGGATAAGTAATGTACGTTTATCTTTTTATTCTTTCATTTTAAAATACACGCTAACCTGTCAAATAATTATTGGCGCAATAAATGTAATTGTTAAAAATATTTTCTTCAACATTTATTATGTCGTCGAGGACTAATGTGTGTTATCCTCCTGGAGCAGGTTCTAGATGAGGCAGACAGGCTGTTGAATGAGGACTTTGAGAAATCTATTGATGAAATTTTGAATGGCATTCCACGAGAAAGGAGAACATATTTATTTTCTGCTACGATGACCAAGAAGGTATACTCATTTCCTTTTATTCTAACAAAAGCCATGTGAGTAACTTGCGTTAACTGGGAATCTTGTGCTCTTTCTGGTCATAGAAATCTTTTTTTTTTTTTTTTTAATAAAACAACTTGCTTATCTATATATACTCATTGAATATAGTCGATATTAGCAGTTCTCGTTTCCAATTTGCATCAAGGATTTCTAGCGTTTAAGATTATAAACAACTCATGATAATATCAGCATTTTGTTTATTTACCTGGTCATTCATGGAAACAGAATTTTAGACAATAGTTTGTATTCTATTGTTTCTTGGTTTGTTATAATTTATCGTGAATCATTTAATTCTTTGGCTTTCCTTAACAATTTAAACCATTAGGCATGATCTCCTGAATAGGTATCATCACTTTTTAAATTCCTTTTCATATTTCTTTTTTGCTTTTGCTAAGTTGCATTTATATTTCCTTTCTTATTGGAGATAAATATGGTGTGTGCTGATTCGTGTTAGTTTTCTTTCCCAATAAAATTGTTATATTTAATTGTTGACATGCTGCTTAGAAACTTTAAATAGCAGGCGTTGTTGATGAAAAAGCTATTTTAGTTTTAATTTTAAATTTTTTGATCATGATATCTTCTGTTGCAGGTTCGGAAGCTCCAAAGAGCTTGCCTGAGGAATCCTGTGAAAGTATGAATTATGGTCACTATAAAAGAAAAATGAATTATGATAACTTTGCATCCATATAATTTTTGTAAATTAAATTCTGATTTATCTAGCAAAATTCCTTTTTTATTGCACTTTCAGATTGAAGCGGCAAGCAAGTATTCTACTGTTGACACACTTAAGCAACAATATTGTTTTATCGCTGCTAAGTTCAAGGTTTTTCTCTTGTTCACAAATTACTTTAAAGATGCTACCAAAAGATCCTTTTAGAGTTTGAATGCATAATTATTATTATTTTTTTGTTCTTACCAATATGTGAAGTGATTGAAATTTATTGGGAGTAAGGGCCCACTTAGCTTACATAATGTCATTTTTATGGCCCTGTTGTATAAGAAGCCACTTGATCTAATGTTTAATTATGTTTTTTTAGATGGATCTAAACAATTTTAAAACTGTATCAGGACGGGGATTGATATTTGAAAAGAAAATTTAGGAATTTATGTGCTAAATGGGAACTACAAATACCCTAAATTTGATTTTGGCTCAAAAACATGGGTGAAGTTCAAAAAACAAACTGATTAGCTTCAGAGGATGTAGGATTTTTCTTGATAAGAAACTAAACTCGAGCATGAGTAATGTGTCCTGAATTTACTATCATTTTTGTATGACTTGATAATGTTAGTAGGGAATCGTGATTGTGTAAAAGTTTTCATTCTCATTTTATTTCTGGGCAGTCTGCTAGTTTCACTGGTGTATTTTTTAAACATTTGTTTTGCTTTCAGGATTGTTATCTTGTCTATATTCTTACTGAAATGTCTGGATGCACTTCAATGGTTTTCACTCGTACATGTGATGCAACACGTCTTTTGGCTTTGGTTCTTCGGAATCTTGGCCTGCGAGCCATTCCAATCAGTGGTCAAATGAGTCAGGTTTATTATATTCAAACTGAACGGAAGAAAAACTTTCTTTGAATAAGAATTAGAATTACATTTTTTCTTGTTGCCGAAGTTGATCTTAATTTGTGGGTAGAATTTTTAAACAGGCAAAGAGACTTGGAGCCCTAAATAAATTTAAGGCTGGAGAGTGTAACGTTCTTATCTGCACAGATGTGGCAAGTAGGGGATTAGATATTCCATCTGTTGATATGGTCATCAACTATGATATACCATCAAACTCCAAGGTCAGAGGATGTAAATATGTAGTATTTATATGAGATCATGTCTGCGCAAGTTGTTTTGTACTTCACTCCATTCAGTTATAATTATATCAGTTTTCGTGTGACTTTTAAGGAAGTAGGGTTTGACTATCTCAAATGATAAATGAATATTAATGTTCGTCCAAAGGTCACTGAGTTTTTTCTACATAAATTTGCCTTTTTTGGGCCGGTTTTATACATTCACCCAAGATTCATAAAAATCATGATGTATCATATAGGATTTATTTTCGTCTATGGCAATATCTGACTTGTAAGTTTACTCGACACTGGCACATTAGCTTTATAGTTCATTGCTGCATATTGATCTATTTACTTTTGGTGCTCGCACTTGTGAACTATGTTTCCTCTCATGGATTTTTTGCTCTCGTCTTTATTGTTTCTTTCTACGAGACATACTTAGCTCTACAGTGAACAATGATTGAATTTGATATAATACACTAATCTCGAAGTGCATTAGCGCGAAGGAAACAACAAAAACTGTTCTTCTCATTTGAAATTCCATCATGTTGTGGGAACAGGATTACATCCACAGAGTAGGGAGAACTGCTCGTGCAGGCAGATCTGGGGTGGCCATCTCCCTGGTAAATCAGTATGAAGTGGAGTGGTATAAGCAGATAGAGAAGCTTATTGGTAGGGAAACAGAGACCAAGTTTGTGCAGTTAAGCATTTCAAGAAAGTGTCCCCTGAACTAATACTTTTTCAAATTTTTTAGGCAAGGAGTTGCCACAGTTTCAGGCTGAAGAAGAGGAAGTTATGCTATTGTTAGAGCGTGTTACAGAGGCCAAAAGAATATCTCAAATGGTAAAATTTGACAAGTCCAATTGTATGTGTAGTAATGATGAATGGTTGGTTTGAAATGCTTGGCGTGATGAGTACTATTTACTCGTTTGCTTACACTTGGTTTATATGTTTAAGCTGATTGGTTGAACTCTTTTCAGAAAATAAAAGAAAGTGGTGGGAAAAAGAAGAGGAAAGGTGGGGGAGATGATGATGAGGAAGATGTTGACAAATATTTAGGTCTCAACAGTGGGAAGTCGTCGAAGAAATTCAAAAGGAAGTGAAGGAAGCAGCTGTCTTCAAAATTTTGGTAGGTCGTATAAAACGAGGCCGTGTAAATTTATGAATGTAAAATTTGTTATAACATTGATCAGTTGAAGATCAGATATGTTTGTGATCCTGTTTACGAATATTATTATTTTTTACTCGTGATCTATAGCAGGTGATCCGTAAATTTTGACCATGTTTTCATGTGATCTATAGCAGGTGATCCGTAAATTTTGACCATGTTTTTCTCACTTATTAATAAGGTATTTGGTTGAAGCTTTTATCTTTCATGACTTAGCAATTTATATAATAAGATTCTAGATGCTAGTAGTGGAGAATTCGGAGAATTTTACGTGAATAAAATATATTAAATTAATTATCCCATGTTGAAGGAAAAAAAAGGTTGAAAATGAATGTTAAATTCTATTATCTAACAAGGGAGAGTTGATTATATTGGTAGTATAATAATGATCTTTTAATTGTGGTTGGTAATGAAATTTTATCGAAGTTAGTAGTTGAAACATTTGAGCATGTATCGAAACATTAACATTCCGGGTCGATTTAGCAACTGCAACTCTAACATCGCACGGGTGTGTATGTGTAAAAGAGGTCAAATTGAGTGCAATCGTCGAACAAGTGGAACTTAGACTCAAAGGTTGCTCATGTCTCTAGACACTGCATTGCCACTGCATTTTTGTCTCTGGAGATGAATATCAACGACGGCTGTTTGTAAGGTTTCTTTCTATGGGGTTGGCAAACCAGCAGATCATTGCTTGCATTCCAGGTTCTTCTTTATAATTAACGTTAAAAGACATGGATGAGGAATTATGGCCAATGGGTCGGTCTCTATATTTGTGCGAGGCAAAATAGAAGGAGAAAAAGAAGCACGAGACTGCGTGGAATGTCAAATGGAAGACGAGGAATATGGGAGTTGCCAGGCGGAGGCTAGCATTACCGGCCGGCCTTTCCATCCGAGGAGAAGGCAGCCTTTCTCACTCGCCAATGTATATCCATCACTCCCATACTCGGACACCATCATCCTGGCCTGACTCATGCACTTCAATCCCATTGCCTGGAACCCTCCTCTCCCTAGCTGCCTTCTCCATTGGTCTGCTCTTTCGTGCCTCTCAATCCTATCACACCCCTCGCATCCTATGATGTTCTCTATTTCTTCTCCCAACTGACATCTCTCTATCTTCATTCTCTGCTCACTGTCACGCGCAAGGCTGGCTTCCAATGAATCAAATATGGCAGAATAATAGTGGAGGGCTTCCAGGAACCTCCCAAGAAAGAAGGGTCCATTGTGGTTTGCATCTTTTTCGACCACCACAAGAGCGGTCGGCCCCACCTTCTTCACCTGCCTGAAGCGTCGCCTTGAGGGTGCCTCTACTCTCCTTTATTTGCTTGTGCAACTTCATTATGCTATTGAAGACCAGGGCTTCCCCTTCTCTCAAATTTAGGTTCTCCCTAGTTAGTAGCGAGGGAATAAATGCGTCTGACACCAACCTGAATTCAAGAGGAATACCGGATGATGCTGCAGTGGTCGGCAACGGCATTCATGCCCGCTTCAAGTTGCTGCAAGAGGCGAGAATCAGCTACCAATCCGGTGATCCGGAGCTTTGGTGGGCCCTCTGGCTTTGATGCAAGGCTTCTGATCAAAGATGGCCATTGGAGAGTGTGTTCCATTCCCACATCTACAATGTGGAGGGATTCCTTCCCCTGCGCTGCCTCGCAAATCACCAGATTTGCAGCCATGAAAGCAAAAGCAATGTAAGGAGTTGTTTGGTGAAGGAGCTGAAAAGCTTGGAGTTTCTCCTCCCTTGTTATAAGGGATGCATTTGAAAATGCATTGGGGGGATTTTGGAGACGTGATATTCGAGACTTCAATCCCATGGCAAAGAAATAGGAGACTCGCTGCAGAGAATCTCCCCAAGGAGTGGCCGTCCGCCATATTTGACGCAGCATGGAATCTGCCAGCTTGGTGTCACGACAGCCCACTGCTTCTGCACATGCTAACAACATATGCACCAAATGAAGGCCCTGCTCTACTCCATGCCTCTCCTCTTGTCCGATGCTACCTGCCATTGTTTTCTCCTCGTCCATGGCTATCTCGAATCTGTTTTGAAACCCATGGTTTTCATCATATTCTTCTTTCTGTGTGATCGATGTTGATGAAGCTATCAACAAATTCATCTAATTCTGATGCTTCCAATTCATCCATCGCCTCATGAACAATGGACTCCTCCAATGAACTTTCCCCTTCTTGTTCGAGGCGTGCCGGACAAAATCTTCGGATGGCTGATTCATGATGCTCTAGACAGCCATGAACAGGGGAGAAAAGCCAGGTGTTCAAACTTTCCATTAGGAAGGAGATGGATGAGAGAGAGAGAGCCTTGGTACCTCGAATCTAGAGTTCAGAATTTGTCGGACCGGTATATGTCTACCGTGGAAGGCTGCTATTCTTCGGAGGGTTTCTAAATGACAATGTAAATGAAGGAAGTTGGAGAAGGGAGATGTGGAGATGCTTTCCACAAAATCTAGCGTTGTCCAGGTCAACAAGTAAAAACGTATTGGTCTAGTTGGCCAATTGATTGCACAAGGTTCAGTTGAAAAGAAAGACACAAAATGAACATCGGAGTAGCAAACAAGAAGCTTGTATTTGGAGGAAGCCAAATATGATCTGAGAATTTAATGGAGGATTGAAAGCCACACTGCACAGGCTTTAGGCTAGCTTAGGGGCATAGCATGCAAGGATAACTACCCTCTAATTAAACAATCTATTTTAGCTTTATTAATTTAAACGAAAAAAGTCAATTGGAAGGAGCAGTTCTTTGGAGGTTGTTATATTAATTTAAAACAACCACTTTCTTAATTGTGTGCATGCGTTTGTCTTGATGCCTCACCTTGGTCGGCAGGCGGACAATGGACAGACATCCATGGGCAGGCAGGCAGGCAGGCCGTTGGCTGTCCGCTCCTCGTTTTTCTTGTTATTTTCTTGTCTCACACAGCGGAAGAACAAAACACCTCCCTTCAATACCCAGCTCACCCACTCTCTCTTCCTCCAAGTCAAAAAGGGTTGAAGAATGCAAAGCCAAAACATCGGCTTCGTTATTTACTACTATTCCCACCTCCATAGCAGCGAGTTCGTCTCCCCACCAGCATCCAAATAGCACCAAGCTGTCCCACACGAGATGCTTCTAGATGTTGTTGACATTGTCATGTTGGCAGTACTAATGCTTGTAGGCTCTGTCAATCGACAAAGCAAAGATTATACTGTGGCCTTAACTTATTTTTCTTTTTCTTAAGCAGTTCCAAGTTCTCTCTTCTCGTGACTTGTACATATTTATTCACTTCAGTTAGTGAAATTCTCAAATGTCAAGTATGTCAACAAAAAGCAAATCACCAGGCATTTAACTAAGCGAGGACAAACATCAGGTTTATTGGGCATATCAATTATCAAGCATACGCAATAGATTAATGCCAACAGTATAAAGCATGTAACTTTGCAATCAGTCTCTGTTTTCAGACTGACCCAGAAATTCCTAGATAACCAAAAAATGAAAAATCAATCTTCATCGACGCCCTCGAAAGCCCAAGCATACTCCAGACGAAGCTCGGCCTCCTCTTCAGGCGTATAGTCGCTCTCAATGCCAAAGAGTTTCCTCACATACTCTACGCTCTTATTCTGAATCCGGTCAGCCATGGCCTGGTTAAGGGAACTCAAGAGATCCTTGGCACTCAAGTAATTGGCGGCCATCAGCAATTCCACCAAGTCCTCGTTACTCTCGCCTTTCAGGAACTCCTGGATGAAGGCATCAATGTCCAAGACCACGGCATCTGAAGAAGAGGTGAAGCGGAGGATGAGATTTTCGAGCCCTGAACTGGATCCAGTTGGTGCAGAGATTGACAATCTTGAGGAGAGGGACGCTGGAGACGTTTGGAAGAGGGATGATGACATCGGCTAGAGAAGTCGGCATCTTCGATACTAGTTCGTGACGGTGTCGAATTCCGAGGCGAGGGCGCTGACTGATTGGGAAGGACTGACCGTCGGAAGCCTGCAAGGTGATACAAGAGTTGGGAGGGGTGGGGTTTCGGTCAGTCATGGTTTGTTTCGGGAGACAAGACGATGGCGGCTGGATGGAATGAGGGTGACACCGGTCCCCTCGCCCTGCTTATATACGTCGAGATTTTTCTACGACTTTTCTTCTTCCTCTCTGACTCCTTCCTTCAATTTCATATTGTAATTCTTTTAAATTTTAACCAATATTTGATTAAAGTGTACATTTTTTATGGAACATTACCCATTCACCGGATCTCAATATTACCAACTCAGACAAGTTTGGCTCCTGATGCAAAGTAGCAATCTTTTGATTGGGTTTTCCCTGAAAGAAATAGGTTAAAACAAAGTTGGGTAGCCCAAGAATCAATCTTTATGCCCACTGCTTCCTCTCTGCCTTTTGTTTTTGGCATTCAAATCAAGCTCTGTTGACATGTATTGCGCAGGTTTTGGTATTTCTTAGCATGGAGATCCCATGTTCCAACAAAGAAGTTTATAAGATCCTCAAAAACCTTCCCAGAGCAGTAGAAACGTTGGACAAGTCCCCTAAAAGTCACGTCTTTCTTCCTCGCCCACCATCTTCTACTTTCTACTGAATGCTAAACAAGTCTCGTCAAGCTTCATTCCTTTCTAAGCGGACGTGAAGAGAAAAAATCAGTCATAGAAGACACGACAAACACCGAAGCCAAGCTACATGTGTAATTTAAGAATAAAGAGAGGAAGAGGTGTCTATTAAAAATATAATCTTACCAATATAGATTGAGGTACGACAAAACACTCTTCAGTCTTCTGCGACCCATCCCCTCTCCCTGTTATTAGGCCGAAAAATACGAACTTGTTCATCCTTTTTCGTTTCTTTGCCCTCCGCCCCCCTAAATACTGATTCATGCTATCCATAATCTCTCTCTCCTATCCTGTTTGAGACCCACTTTTTATACAAGTACATTATTGTGCTGCAGAATCCCGTTTTTCGACCGTCGATGCTGAAGTGGTGGCGATTGCATCAATTTCCACCGGAAAAGCTGGAAAGGAGAGAGGGTATTTCGCGCGGTCTCAGACATTAACGAGAAGCAGACAGGCATGCAGCGGTTGCGTCCGCGTCTGATTCAGTCCATCCGTGTTTTCCTTAACACACGTATCCACTACCCTTCAAGAAGTTGCTTCTTCTCAACCAAAAGGTGTGTGCCATTGTGCGTTCGCGCGTGGTTTACTGATACTTTCAAGATAGTTGTTATAATTTCACACGGTGATGCTCGGGTATCGATTCCAGTGAACATTTCGTTGAATATTTAGCCTCCTTTCTGCTGGAGCCTTTGAATGTATCGTGATTGAAAATGTAATGACAACAGCTGTAAATGTGTGTCCCCTTATCATTGTTTTTTTTTTTTTTATCTAAAAAAGCTTTTTTTTTTTCCTTCTAATTATCTCTTAGAGCATTGTTTAATCGTATCTGGACACGATATGCTAAAGCACATGACAAGCTCGCTTTGCAGGTGTTGCCAAGGTTGTGCTCAAAAAGGGTAAGACTCAACTATTTAAGGATGGAAGTCCAATGGTATACAGTGGAGCAGTTGATAGAATAATTGGAAGACCACCTCCTAGGACTGGAGACATTGTCCTGGTTGCGGATGGAACTGAAACCCCAATTGGTTGGGGACTATATAATTCTGTCTCCATGTTCTGTGTTAGATTGATGCAACTAGAAGAGGAGGCAAAAAGGCATTGACTACAAAATTTTGCTATGCTTGATTTGGTGTCATCTTCTCGTCAGGCTGTTGATTTTTTTGTTGGTATGCTGCAGAGATCCCTCAGGTACATTAAACATGCAGAATCTGCTTGAAACAAGGATTGGGGAAGCTAGACAATTGCGTAAGAGTTTGGGACTTCCATCGGCTACTACAAATGCATATCGTCTCATCAACAGCGAAGGAGATAGGTATCTCACCCATTTAGGATCTATGTACAACTTAAAAGGGAAGGGGATTAATTTGTTAACAGATTTTGATCCAAGTAAATGCTTGTGCAAGCGAGCAAGATTGACGATAACAAGTCGTGTAGCAAAAAAATAAAAAAGAGTAGCAAAATGATAGCGTTATACTCTTCCTATATCTTCTAACTTGCCAGTGCTGTGGACATACAAGTTCATTTTATGTTTGAAACTCTGATGCCATTAATTTATTGAAGATTGTCAGGATTGATTGTTGATGTATTTGGAGATATGGCAGTGATAGCTTCGTCTGCTGCTTGGGTAGAGATATACAGAGCAGAAATTGAGAGTTGCATCAGGAGAGTTGATGATATTAATCATATAAAGTGGAAACCATCTCTTGATATTTTGATAGAAGAAGGAATTGACGTGTCTAAAATGAAGGAAATGCAGCCAACTACTTGCCCCGAAAGACACAGGTAGTAAATTCCTCATCGTTATCACGACCCCGTCAATATCTAATACTAGCAGTAGTCCTTATATCTTGAACATATAACATCACTTCCGAAGAGAAAACAATAAAAATATAGGAATAGAAATAAGAATTTAGACAGAACTATACATGTAGAGGTCTATACTGATATTAATTTTCTGGTATTTGTGCAGTGCCTTATTATATTAAACTTCTTTGGATAGGTAATGGAGAATGGAATTTTCTATTCAGTTTCCTTGGAAGGGCAGAAAACAGGATTTTATGCGGATCAACGTGAAAATCGTCATTTTATCTCCACGATTTCGGAGGGTAAAAGAGTTTTGGATCTCTGTTGCTACAGTGGTGGGTTTTCTCTAAATGCAGCACGAGGCGGAGCCGCCAACGTCATTGGTACGCGTTTCATCTCTAAACTTTTTCATTCTTCATTTCTTCCATGTGCCAAAAATGTTGAACAATGCATCCATGCACAATAACATGGCATACTGAAACTGAAAATGAGTTGGAATTTGGGTATCTTATATGCAGAACAATTCGAAAGATATCATGCAACTCGGTTCTCGTATTAATTACATGACTTTGTAAGGCTAATTTCTCATTTGTCAGGTGTGGAGACGTCATTGCCAGCTTTGGAGTTGGCAAGAGAAAATGTCATGCTAAACAACATGGATCCTCAAATAATTTCATTTCTGAAAGAAGATGCTGACTAAATTCATGAAGGGCGCTCTTGCTAGAAATGAAACGTGGGACATCGTTATCTTAGATCCTCCCAAACTTGCACCGAGCAGAAAGGTAGTTCTTTGGAGAGCTTGGCTGTGTTATAATTAAATGCAGCAGAAGGTTAGGCGAGCCACAAGTGTTATTACAGGACATCAGTACTTGCACTAAGCAAAAAACAATCACTTTCTTCATCATAGTTCCTTTGGAGAAGTTTGACCAAAGAAAGTCTCTTTGTTTAAGTTGTCTGAAGCAGCTCAGTTATGGCTGCGGTTAAATGCATTCACAAACAAACTCATCCTTAATTTGTCATGATAGATGAATGACTGAATATTGAAGCCTAACAGGGGATGCCCTCCCAGTTCTTCTACTTTGATGTTCCTTTGTGTATTCCCCCGGTTGCTAATTGGACTAATAAATTATACAGGTTTTGTCAAGTGCATCAGGCATGTACAGGAACCTGAATTCATTGGCAATGCAGATGACTAGGAAAGGTGGTCTTTTAATGACATGTTCCTGTTCAGGAGCAATGACCCAAAGTGGAACGTTTCTACCAATGCTTAAGGTAACTCGCGCATCACTCTTCTATTTCAATGCTCTTATAACTTGAGATTTCATCTTCCTGAAAAGAAAATTAAAATTGAACTACCAGAGTGCTGCATCAGCCACAGGGAGGAAAGTCACAGTTGTGCGGCACGCCGGAGCAGCATGTGATCATCCCATAGACCCATCTTATCCAGAAGGCACGTATCTTTCTAACGTCCTCCTCCGAGTACTCTGATGCTAATCTATTTTGTAACTGCACTCATCTTTAAACACAAGGATGCATCTATTATATCATTTTTTTTTCAAAGAAAATAACTGATGTGTGATACACATGGTTGAAATGTTGTCTTACTATAAGTAAATAAATTTCTCGAACTCAAGTCAAGCGGCATCTTCAGGTCGGAGATTCTAATTCTAACAACAATTCCTATCAAACATCACATCATCCCCAAGCAGGGATACAATACATACAAGTAGCACATAACCATGCTACACAACTACAAAGCTTCCACATAATTAGTGCCCTCCAGGATTTCTGTTCCATGACAGGTACGACGGGTCTCCAAGTCGCCTGAAATCAGAGATAACATCCAAGATGGGTTAGAAAATAACTCCAACAGTCGAAAACCATTTGTAGTAAACATTAAGACTGAGTAGCATACCTTGGCTTGACAAGATAAACTAGGGTGAAAACCATTGCCAAAAGGAAGCATAATCCACCAACAGTGAGATAGGCAATACCAAGAAAGTCATTCTTTCCACCAAGCCAGCTAGTAGTAGAAAGCACAAGCTTCTTCTTTCCATTAAAACTGTAGGTGTTGTAGTTGTTTTCCAGCGTCACTTCAATCACATCGTTTTGCTGGAGGTCCACCTCTATCTTCCCATAGAGCTTTCTAAATGTTGGCAGCGCAGCAGTTCTCATCCAAACAATAAGAGCCTCTTGGTCACTCAGCTATGGCACACCAATATATATAAACATGTCAACCAGTCATTCCTCCAATATCGAATCATCGTGACAATAGTGAGTGGAGCTTAACAGATACCATGATGCCAATTCTATAAAACAAATAAACAACTCTAAATAATCGTAGACTTACTGATACATTCTCGCTAAGGATTGCGCCACCTTTGATAGTCCCATTTTGGAAGTTCTTCGGAAATACATTTTTACCAAACTTATGCTCCCTGTCACTCTTCCATGCAATGCCGTTTTTATTTATAGCCAATGACTGGTTGTTGAGATTGAAGTCATAAGTATCATTGAACAAGCTCCAAGCGATGAGACCACAAGGCACAATTGGCTGTCCATTCACAGAATTCTCTGGCTTACAAGTGCTTATTTCACTTGCACTGCTGTTATCTCTCAGTTGTTGATCACTTCTGCTTTGCACATACCTACAAACCATCCAATTATATGTCAGCAGAAAAAACAGGTGAACAAAAACTTAAGTCGTATTAAAATCACAGACCTATTAGCCATTGTTTAAAATTGAACTTTCCACGTTACAAGAAATAGTTCAGTTGTACAGTGATAGACCCCCAATTTTGAAGACGTATATACCACGAGGCCCGAGAGTAGGCAAGGGGGTCCACTGGGCAGTGCAAGTGCAATTGAGATGGAAGGAAGGAGTGCAGAAATTCTAAAAGAGAAGTGTGTGTGGAGGGGAGTGATGTGGACAATGAAAGGAGAATATAAGAATAAGGTTTGTTAGAGGGGAGAGGTTTTTTTTATCAGAAAATTAGTGGAGAGAAGAGGGGAGAACGAGCCTCCATTAATTGCTCGGTTAGCTGTAAAAGTTTTCTGTTTAATGGAAACTATCTTTTCTTAATTTTGTTCTTCTGTAGGCTCTACCATACTGGTAATGAAAACATACAGCAGGGCCTCAACCAAGGTATGACCAACATACCTTCGATGATTCTGGTAGAAGTTGTCTAACTGATAGTAGACATATATAGGCTGCTTCATACGCTTTGGCACCTACGCAAAAAGAAGGTAAATGAAAAATTATAGCGATAAAAAGTGATATTGGAAGCACAATAAATTAAAAATTGTAGTTCTACCACCAGCACTTTTGTCACGTAAAAATCAATGGCAGGAGTACTAATCAACATAATCGTCCTCAGTTCGGAAACAATTTTAAAAATCTTGACAAATAGAACATGGCTGCCAATGCTAACTTACTGTTATATTTCTGTTGCAAATTTTAGCTGAAGGGCCTTGTATAAATCCAACCTTATCACCTCTAAATGCTTCAGGCACACAGTCTGTCTCATATCGGTCAATTATTTCAACAACCTTACAAGGAGAAAAACTACATAATTAGTGACAACCTTGATTCAAAAAATATATAATAAAATAAACTTGGGTCCTGCTCAAAACATACATCTCTCGAAGCAAACAGAGAAGCAATTCCAATGGGAACAAAGACAATGGTGACAAGCAGGAAAACAGAAATCACCTGCACAGAAAGATAAGATACATTTGATTTTTTTTTTTTTCTACACGGGCCGATATCAGAATCTTAAGAATAAGAAACACAAAATGAAGCTTACCCATCGTGGTGTGAGAATTGGCTTACATGCTGGAAGTTCCTGTTGAGTAAACCTAGAATCTGAAAGGAATAAATAAAAATGGCATGGTCTTTCAGTTATAAGAAAATCATAATAGTTTTGAAACAGAGTGATCAATTAATAGCGATCCACAATGCCTTTTTTTTTTTTGGGTTGGGGAGCAAGAACAACGAAGACTTGAGAGCATACTCAGAATCTAGATCAGTTTCACACATATTTATGCAGCTAAACATAGAAGCACGACAAAAAAAAATATAACTTATAGTTACTCTTCTTAGTAGAATAGGTGAACCTGTATATCAGGACGATATAAATCCATCTATAAAATTTACCCCAAAGGAAGGGGAGTATCTTTCAGTACACATCTTGCAACATCAGGAGCATCTGATGTTAAACTCCATGCTGTGTGAGCACCATATTTATTTGAATATCACTCTGACAATTTTATTTGTTTTCCTTTTTAAAAGACCAGGTTAAAACAAGAAAACAAACTTGTGAGATATGCTCATGCCATAGAAGTTGCTTCATAAGCCTTGTAAAGAAAAATAAAATTGAAAAAGTGGTATAGAGGGAAGATGAGTCTAGTGAAAGGTGAACAAAGCCAGCGTGATGAAAGTTTACAATCTCACAAAAGCGAAAACAGGCAAACAACATTCACCAACTCCATTTCTGAAAACTACTCAGCAAAAGACGTACCATCAGTTCTTGACCAATAAAATCATTTATTAGCACCTAATATCATATGGGCTCTCTGCATTAGCCTTTTAGCAAAATAGTTTCTTCAGTATAATTAAAATAATTCAACGAGGAGAAGAAGAACAAAGCAGAATATTAAAAGGCATCCACCAATGTCATATTAAAAGGCAACGATGACCGGAAAAAAAACGGAATTAAAGATGATCATTCCTGATTCCTGATGGAGATTAAAATATCTAACGCTGGTCACCTGTATAACTGGTAATCAAGCTCAAAGCACCAACAAAATTTCCAAAGACTTTTAATTAAAAAAATGACGCTTATTGAAGTAAAGGGGTGCACAGAAGTAGAAACGGGCTAAATTATGAATGATCAGCGGCCAAGTTGAATCACAATTTTCTCCAAAAAAAAGAAGGAAAATTTACATTTGGGTCTCTTGGAATTGCGTCTGGCAGCAGGTGAATCGGCAGATCCAGGTGGGCCGGAGCTAGAAGGTGGGTTGGAATTCATACCCTTTTGTTAGGGAAGTGTAATCAGATTTGAAGGAAGATGACACAGGTGGAGGAGAAACCAGAGCAAGAAGGGATTGGAAAGAGAAGGAGATGGGGGGGATTAAAGTAGACGGATTAGGTGCCTGCACCCTTGTTCTTTGTTTGACTTGGAATTAAATATCAAAGGATCGTCTTGATATGCTTCTCTCTCTCTCTCTCTCCTCTCTCCTTCTAGAAGAGGTGGAGAGAAAGGAAAGAATAGAGCGCGCAGAAGAAGACTAAAGAAGACAGATTCAAAGTGGAGACCAAACCGCGTTGGACTCGGCTTCGGTAGCTCCTTCCATTAGTCTCTTCTACGCTCAAAAACTGAGTTGAAAAATATACAGGTTGAATTTTAATGGAGTTAGTGCTACGGTGCTACTGCTACTACTTAGAAATGGGCTTTGTTTCTTCGGCCTTAACAGCCCATAGCTGTATTTATTGGTCCCAATAGTCACCTCTTTACTATACCATACGTACGTACGTACTCGCATTAGAGTCCCATCTGCGTCCCCACCGAGATCCACGGGCGATTTGTAGACGCTGTCCATCAGCTTGGCGGCCCAGATAGTTCTACTTCGATACTTTGCATGACGATTCTGTTTCTTTCGTCTCCATGCTCTCCTCATCTCATTATTGCCATACTGACCCGGGCTCTAGCAAATACAAAACTAGTCCCGACTCCATAGATGAGAGGGAGAGGGAGAGGGAGAGAGAGAGCCAAAGGGAAGGATTGCGATCCACCACTCCCTCGCCTGCACATATGGAGGAAGCCTTCTATCAAAAGAACCGAAGGAATTATGAATCTCCTCTTTTGTCATCTCCTTTCACGTTACTAGATTTGTAACCTTGCATGCAGTTTCTGGCCATGAGATCAAGTATTACGAAGCAAATATAAATTCTTCCATCAATAAAGTTCAGCTACAAAACATATCCAAAAACTCCTGCCATATGTATGCAAGTTAATATCTACTTTTCATTAACAAAGCCCTGGTTCGTACATTATATTCAGCCAACCCAAAGACTGCAATAACAAATCCTACTAACTACATTCCATACAACGTTCTTAATCCAGAAAAAATAAACAAAAGATATTAGCTTCCTCTGTTTCTGTACGGAAAGTAAATATTGTGACATAAAGGTATGGCATGTAAAATTGATTCAATAAACATATATTTTTTACGGGAGAGAGAGTATCAGCGAAACAAAGGCAAGCGCCCCCACTGGTGCACAAACCCCTCGCCCGTGGTGACCTCAAGCACTAGTAGTACAAGTACTGCAAGCATAGCCGCTCTTCCATTCCAGGTTTCAGCACTTGTAGTCCATCCCCATTCCCATACCATCACAGGTGGTGGTAGCTCCCTACGCTGTGAATTATATGTACCTAATATCTCTTCCACACTGCCGAGTGGAACTAACGACTGACAGAATTCAAATCTCTTATCAGACACATAATGATGCGCTACAAATCATAATAAAGTAAGCATAGTAAAACATTGCATAACAATTGCAAGTTCCACTCAAATCACGAGTTACCTACAAAATTATGCAGATGAATTGATGAGAGTCGTTTTAGCAATCAAATTACCAGAGTTAATATGCTAGAACTACATGTTTGTCTTTTAAAAAAAATAAAAAACAGTGCATGAACCAAGTTGTGTAATCTGTAACACAATCATTTCTTTTACTATAGCACTTACCTTCAACAAACAATTAGGCTATGGATAACAGTGTCTTTGTTTTTTATTCTTTGGCAAGGCTTTTGCGTGAGAGCTGCTAAAATAATACCTGTCGAGCTTCAAGATTTGAGACAGCCATAGCTCCAACGTATGGGAGACTCTCAATAACAGCGTCTGCCAAATCTGAAATAAACGTGGGCTCACAACCTAATGCAGGTACTCGTCCCCAATTTTCTATTCCAGATTTTAAAGCCAACTCTTTGTATTCAACATCTATTTCCTCTAGAGTCTCAATATGCTCACTGACAAAGCTGTAAAAAGACGATGGAATTTCATTAGCATGTATTTTTTATAACTACTAAGTATAAATCAGCCATTGCTAGTGATGCATAACACGGCTGTGGCGCAAGTCTATAAGCCTGTTATCTTTCAATATTAGCAATCTCTTTAATATTTTATCTTACATATTATTTTTGTATTAGATTTTATTTATTTTTACTTTTTAGATAAACTTTCTTTTTTTTTTAATTTTTTTTAGAGATTTGTTTTATCAAGTCAATTTAGATCAGCAGAAGTTTTGTTACAAAATTGAAATAGAAAAATAAAATAACAGCATAAAAATAATTCTCAAAGTTTCTATAATGTTATTAATGGTAAAAAAAAAATCTCAAAATCTCTCTCTAATTTTTACCACAACCATTTAAATTGAGTTTGGTTTATGAATTAAGTAGAGTTTGATTTCTCAAAGCCAATTTAAAACACCGGAAATTTTGTTTTGTAATACAAAAAAATAAAATAACAACGTAAAAATAACTCTCAAATTATAGATCGTTTTATTAATTGTCAAAAAAGTCTCAAAGTCCTTATCTAATATTCACCACAATCTTTTAAATAAAGTTTAATTTATGATTTAAAATCCTCGATAAATCTCTAGAAAAATAAAATAAATCTTTAAGAAAATTTTTTAAAAAGATAAAATCTATCTAAAAAGTTAAAATGAACAAAATCAAATACGAAAATAACACATAAGATAAAATATTAAAAATAACATGAATATTAAAAGATCTCGGGCTTCGGCGTTAAAGCCACAGCTGTGTCCTGCATCAGTTAGAGTTTACTATTCCAGAGGAAGAATCATAATTTAAAAGTTGAATAGATCAATTACCTAATGGGTACAGCCAGAAGACTATTGACTCCTCTTTTCCCTAGCTCAATTATAGTCTCATCTGTATAGGGTTTTAGCCATTCCACAGGTCCAACTCTGCTCTGAAGAAGCATTCAATAATTCATCTAGTCACAACGTTAACAGAACCATTTTTAACAAATTCAACACACAAAACTATTTGTACTTACTGAGAGAACAAAATTATCAGTCACCTAAAGAAAATATCGATGTCCTTAAAGATTTTCTTGAAATAGGTCTCATCCAAAGATGAAATAAAAAATGTAGCTGTAAGAAAATTCCCGGATAGATAAAGTTAATTCAATTAGCACTCATATATCTAGAGCTTCTTGCTAGCTCCCACGATGCTGGCTTAAGTAGGATATGGTATTGTCGTACAACTTGGTCATATAGAAGAACCAAACTTCTTTCGCGTGGTAGATTACAAGATGGGAGAATATAAAAAAACCTAATTTAGCCTAATTTACAAAATACAGATTCTACACTAATAGGAAAATACCTGATATGCTAGTGTATATGAATTTGTAATTTTTCTCTTTTCTAATTCTTCCATAATGAGATCAACGCATTCCTCCATCTCTGCTTTATAAGGATCCCCAGCCTCCTCCACATATGCAAGCGGGACCCCATGCGCACTAAAAAATATCATGACCTATGATGCACATTTTCTATTACAATGCTTGATTTAGAGGAAAGGCAAAATACTAAAGTATTTTAAATATGGATTTGAAAGTACATTAATGTAGATCTACAAACATGAGATAATATATAAACCAAGTCCAAAGCGTAGTCATTAAGCTGGAAACGAAGCTGGTATAAATAATAATAAGGTCATGTAAAGATGATAAATACCTTTTCAGGGCCATTAAAGTATTTTAGTTCCTTTTCAATCAAATCTGACATGGCCTTAATGTAGCCTTCTCGTTGATACCATGACGGAATTACTGTGTGTTGCATATTAATTAAATACTCGTCCTCCCTGCATAACAATGGATTATTCCATTATATAAATTTTATGATGCTTTTTAATTCAACATACCAGAAGCACACAAGCACACATTTTGTACTCACCGGAACAGATTCTCCAAGAGCCTCAGGCTTGAACCACTTGTTGATATTGAGAATTGGGGATAAAGAGGAAGAACAACAAGTTTTGTAATCCCATCTTTTTTAATCTACAATATTGAATTTAGAAGAATATCAATAGCCAGAATACAAATACCATTGCTGGTGATTCTATTTCCCACTTGACCACATAAGCCAAAAAGATTTAGGACGAACCTGCGGAACTGTCTGATCAAACAAATAAGATTGTAAAATCTATAGGTAGTTTTTTATCATTGTTATCAAAGGGGGTTGGATTTTCAAGGCACACAAAGCCAACACCAGCTTTCTGGGGTATTTTTGTTTGGAATTTGATACGTTCCCAGATAACAACACTTCATACAATACATATAATTTCCCTTGAAAACTTCAGCGCAAACCACAACAAACATCAACAAAACACAGCAACAACTAGCACATAATAAGGGATTACGAGAGCCCTTCCTCTCCACTTTTCCTATCCAAAAAACACACCAACAACACACCCCCTACTGCCCAAGTATAACCTCCTCTAATTGCCCTTCTGCAACACAACTACCAGAAACTGTTTTTTTTTTTTTTTAATAATTTCATAAAACACATTAACACACCAAAGCAAACACATTTCAATCTTCCTAGGCCTTCTAACATTACTAAACCTCAAAGGAGATTTATCATTACTCCCGGCCCAAAAAAGAACCTTGTCCTCAAGGTTGAAATCAGGAAATTGCAAACGAATTTGATCAGAATCTTCCCACGTCGCTTCAAAAGATGGAAGATGTTGCCATTTACTAAGAACAATGGTCTTGGGAGGATCACTCTCGTAAAACTCAATATTTCTCCTCTTCTTGTTTGTTGATTCTGTCATTTGAATTCGAGCGCGACCCAAAAGAAACTTCAATAAATCTAAAATTGCATCCCGCTCTCGTAGCTGAATATCAATGGCAGAAACAACAGTACTAACCGACAAGTCCAACCGTAAAATAGTTGGAGGTTCACGCTTATTCACAGCTTTAAAAGGAGACATTTTGATAGCTGAATGATACGAAGAATTATACCAAAATTCAGCCCTAGAAAGCCATTTAAACCAACCTTTGTTTTAGTACCCGTAAAACACTGCAAATAAGTCTCAATAGTTCTGTTGACCACTTCGCTTTGTCCATTTGTTTGTGGATGATAAGCGGAGCTAATTTCACCGTGGTCCCATGTAAACAGAACAATTCTTTCCAAAAGAAACTCACAAAAATTGTGTCCGGTAAAAAAACAATAGTCTTTAACATACTATGTAGCTTGAAAAAAATAGTCACTATCTTCGCATTATAGGATGTTGTAAGCTCATAAAATGAGCAAGTACAACAAAAATGGTATCCATACCTTCCCATTTTGGTAATTTGTCGAATGAAATCCATTAAGATTTCCTCCCAAATGTCATGCGGAATCGGTAAAGGCGGAAGCAATCCGCCAGGAAACAAGGCCCCATATTTGTTATGCTGGCAAATCACATATCAGTTGACAAAATTTTTGATATCCCATCGCATGCTTATCCAATATAGCTCTGCTGAAATTCTCTTTAAAGTCTTAGTGAACTAAGCATGCCCCCAACCAAACTTAAATGGAATAAAGCCAAAATCTTTGAAATTAAGGAAGAATGTTGAAAAACAACCTTTTGAGACCTATAAAAAAATTGACTGTTGATCAACAATAATCCCAAGTCAACTGGACCATTGTTCAACAAGTCATTTTTAATAGTCATCAATTTTGTATCTGCATCCACTTCTCGCTCAATATCTTGTGATTGAATCACCCCACTACATAGCAGTTCACTTAATCCAACTCTATCCAGTACATTCACTACATAATCATTTTTGCAGGATAAAGTCTCAACCACCTTATTCTCACGTCCTGGTTTATACTGAACTTCGAAATCATAACACAACAATTTCATTAGCCATTTTTGATGTTCGACCGCCACCATTCGTTGTTCTAACAAAAACTTTAAACTTTTTTTATTTGTTTGAACAATAAAATGATTCCCCATCAAATAAGTCCTCCCTTTCTGACAATTGCCATTAATTCTCGTTCGTAGACTGATTTTAATCTGCTTTGTTTGGACAATTGTTGACTGAAGAAAGCAATAGGCCGATGATTTTGCGTTAGGACCGCCCCTATACCAGTACTTGAGGCGTCTGTTTCGACAATAAATATCTCATTTAATTTGGGAAGAGTCAAAATCGATAATTGACACGACATTTTTAAGTTGTACAAAGGTTGTTTCTGCTCCATCGCCCCAACAAAATTGATCTTTCTTAAGCTGTTCAGTCAATGGTAAAGCAATAGATCCATAATCGGAGACAAACTTGTGATAACGTCCCGTTAAACCAAAAGCCCACGTAATCGTCGTAATGTGGGAGATTTCCACTCCTTTATAGCCTGAATTTTGTTAAGATCAGCAACAACTCCATCTCCCAATACAATATAACCAAGATAATCAAACTGTTGCTTAGCAAACAAACATTTCTTCCGATTAACATATAAATGATGATCCGATAAAGTATGCAAGGACAGCTGGAGATGTTCTGAAGGTAATGACGAAATACCTTATTCATCAGAGATTTGATTGTAGATGGAGCATGCGTAAATCCAAATGGCATTACTAAAAATTCATGGTGGTTCTCATGAGTTCCGAAAACTGTTTTTGACACATTTTCCCCTGTACTCTAATTTGATGATAACCAATTTTAAATCACATTTGGTAAAAATTATCGCTCCATTTGTGTAGATAATTTAAAGTTATTAAGTTTTACTGATTTATAGGGATTAGAATATTTTACTGTGTATGTGTATTTAGTTTATTCCCTAGTTTAGATTATTCTTTCCTTATTTACTAGGGTCTTATTCATGTATATATATTAGAAATCAATGAGTAAGAAGTGTATTAAGCTCTAATATGGTATCAGAGCTAGGTTTGTGAAACTTCTCCAAATCTCCCCTGTTCCAGCGAAGTAAAAACCCTAACTGCCTTCCAACGGAAGTGGAGGTCATTGTGGACCTCCTAGTCCCAAACTTCGATCGAACTCTGATCGAAGAAGAAACCCTAGCTGCCGTCCTAGGTTGAGCAGATTATCATTCTCCTCGTTCTGCTACCTCCCAGAACTATTGAGTTTATTTTCTAGTTTAGATTATTCTTTCTTTATTTACTAGGGTCATATTCATGTATATATATAAGAAATCAATGAATAAGAAGTGTGTTAAACTCTAATAATAGGAAATCGATTTTTAACTATTTCTCTATTTAAAACTCTGTAATCCACACAAAATCTCCAATTATTATCTTTTTGCTTGACAAGTATAATTGGACGAAAAAATGACTCAAATTTGATTGTATTATGCCAGCATGCAACATCTCCTTAACGAGCTTTTTGATTTCATCTTTTTGTACTACTGGATATCGATATGGTCAAACATTAATTGGAGAAGTTCCTTCCTTCAAATTAATTGCATGATCATGCTCTCGAACCGGTGGAAGTCTATTAGGCATGTGCATCACATGATCAAACTGCTGGAGTAATTCTTCCATGGCCACTGAACTCTTATCTTCACTTGTAATTTTGCTCTCCCAATTCCCAAACTCAACAAAGGTGTCAACACTTAGAGAAGTGTCGACCGCTAGGACATTTTGACAACCTAACCCGAGAGCTCGGAAGGGTCAACCGGTGGATTGAGGTGACGACCGCTAGTGCACATTGGGTTAAAACCCGCGAGGTTTGCAGTGTCGACCGTGGGTAGACTCGAGAGGTATGAAGTGTCGATCGCACAACATTAATATTGGGAACATTTTAAGTCGTTCATATGTTGTCAGATTGGGTTCCTAGTCCCAGTATAGGACTCATCCATTGGTTTCCCTAATGTTGAGTGAGACATTTATGATTTTGGTTTTCTTTATAGGCTAAGACGAATTCGTTGACTTTGAACCATTACCTAAGGTTGCTGCTCATGTAAGCAAGATGAGTAGTCATCATCGAAGTATGGATTTTATGATTTCTGCATTGCATAACATGTTTTCGAAAAATAATGTTTTTGTGGGTTGTCACTTATAAAAGTATGACGGGACTTGCTCCCCAACACGTCGATCTTTAAACGTATATGTATGTATGTTTTTCTCATGTTTAATTTTCAACATTACATGATTTGAGTTTTGCTATGATATGTTGGGAGGATAGATCATCTTGATACTTTGAGCAGTCTTGACGTCAAAATATCACGAGGTTAACCCGTACACCTTCTGTTGCGTGAAGGTGGTATTGTATGCATGTACAGAAAACTAGCAGTAGAGCGGTAATGACACGCTCTTTGAGTTTTGAATCCCTAAACCTGATCAGGGTGTTTATGGTTCGAGTTGGTGTCGTGGCAAACTGTCAGTCGTCGGTCACTCGGGTGATGGGCTAGATCTTCGGATCGCCATCACAGTTTCCTTCGGTCTCATGATACATTTGGTCTTCGAATCACCGTCTTTCTGTGATAGTGTATCGGGGTGGTCCTTGTGTGACTCCATTTTCACTTATGACGTTTTCTGTGGAAAACAGTGAGGGTTATTTTGTTGTATAGTCGCCTATGTGTTAGAATTTGGTGTGACCCGAATTCTAGTTGGGCCGGGTCGGGCCCGTTATCAATATTAGAGTTTTAGGTTTTCTCTATATATTGATGCTTGAGTCGCAAAACTCATTGTACCGGATTATTGATATTAGTGATTCTCTACTCTGCCCGTGATTTTTTCCCTTTCTAGGGTTTCCACGTAAAATTCGGTGTCCATTATTTTCTCTTTTTTCTTTTTCAGTTTTCTAGATCGTTCGTTACAGATGGATTAGGGCGTCTAATCCTAACAACTGGTATCAGAGCTTCGAGGTTGAAGTGGTTTTCGAAAATCAGGATTTGATTATTCGAAGGGTATCGATCGATTTCAGGTTTGTAATTTTCGGCGCGTGAAATTTGCAATTTTTTTGGAGGAAAAGAAAGTGAAAATAAAAAAAGGAAAAAAACAAAAAAAAGGGAATTCTCTTGTTGTTCTGTTGATTTTCTTCAGCAGAGAAGAAAACACAACAAAACTGTGTTCTGTTTTGTGCTCCACGCGAAGAGCAACAGAAGAAAAGGGCCGCCCCCGCGAAGAAGTCGCCGTCACCGCGCGGAGAGGAAAGCGGCCGCGCCGTTCGACGAGAACAGAGGTGCCCTAGCTGCTGCCCACCGTCGCACGCCGAGGAGGAGACAGAGAAATCGCCGCCGCGTCGCACGCAGAACGCTCCGCGCAAACAGCCGAGCGCAGATCAGAACTCGCCTGCGCAGTTGCTCCGTCCATCGCCGCGCCACCGTCCGACAGAGAGAAGCGCTGACGGAGATCAGCCACTACTGCCGTCTGTCGCGCCGGAGAGAAATCAGGCTGCCCAGTTCTGTCTTTGAACAGTTTTTCAATTTTGACAGGATCTGATTTCTCTAGAAGAGTACGATTCGAGTGTGAAAGAATTTCTGGTTGATTGAGAAATTTTTTGCAGATCAGAATTTGTGGGAAAATTTTTGTGATCGGATCAATTAGTTGGGCGCGGTTATTCTGAGATAGGGAGCAGATATTTTTGGGTTATTCAGATTTGAAAAGTTTTTCTGGTGGAGATTGATTATTTGGTTGAATAATTAATCGGAAAATTATCTGTTTGTTGGGCGATTTTTATTGGTTCAGAATATTTGGCAGGATTTATTCTGATTTTAAAAGGGAGCAATTTTAAGAAAATATTTGGGCAAGGTTATTGATTCAGATATTTTCAGGCTCGGAACATTTATTTGGCAAAATTATTGATATTGTGGAGATTGATTATTGGGGTTGAATAATTGATCTGGAAATATCAGTTTTTGAGCATTGATGGCAGGTGAGGATAGCACAGGACCTAGTATTGAAAAATTCAATGGGACAGATTTTGCATTCTGGAAAATGCAAATCGAAGATTACTTGTACGGGAAAGATCTTCATCTTCCTCTGAGTGCGAAGCCAGAGAAGATGGAAGACGGTGAATGGAATCTCCTTGATAGAAAAGTTTTGGGAGTCGTCCGATTGACGCTAGCCAAAAGCGTTGCTCACAACGTGGCGAAGGAGAAGTCCACCACGAGTCTGATGAAGGCTCTGTCTGATCTGTACGAGAAACTGTCTGCGAATAATAAGGTATTTCTTATGAAGAAGTTGTTTAATCTGAAGATGATTGATGGTACTTCTGTTGCAGCGCATCTGAATGAGTTCAATACGATTGTGAATCAATTACTATCTGTGGAAATTGATTTTGAGGATGAGGTTCGTGCCCTAATTTTGTTGGCGTCTCTACCGAATAGTTGGGAGCCTATGAGAGCAGCAGTTAGTAACTCAGTTGGAAGTGCTAAACTGGTATTTACCGATGTGAGTGATCGTATCCTTGCCGAGGAGGTTCGTGAGATTGATTCTGGTGAAACATCGAATGGTTCAGCTCTGAATGTTGAAAATAAGGGCAGAAGTCAAAGTAAAGGTCCGGACAATAGAAATCGAAGTCAGAGGAAGTCCGAAAAACACACCAACTTTGAATGTTATCATTGTGGCAAGAAAGGACATATAAAGAGATTTTGTCACAAGTTTCTTCGGGAGAATCCGAATGCCAAAGGAAAGGAAAAGATGTTCGAAAAGGGTGACACAGATGAGGAGGCAGATACAGCCACCGAGGAGTCCTTTAGTGTGTACAATGAGGATGTTGTAAATTCTGATTGCCAAGATACGAGTTGGGTGATCGATAGTAGCGCTTCAATACATGCCACTTCGCGGAGAGATTTCTTTACGTCCTACACTTCGGGTGACTTTGGAAGTGTGAGGATGGGAAATGGTGGCGTTGCAAAAGCCATTGGTATTGGAGATGTGTGTTTGGAGACCAACATCGGCAGCACCTTGGTTTTGAGAGGTGTGAAGCACATCCCGGACATCCGCAAGAATTTGGTCTCGACTGGGAAGCTTGACGACGAAGGTTTTGGCAACACCTTTCGTGATGAAAAATGGAAGCTTACCAGAGGTTCATTGATCGTGGCGAGAGGAGAAAAATGCTCCTCGTTATATGTGATGCACGCTAGGATCACAGATTCCACAATCAATGTGATGGGTAATAAGGCTGCAAAGTTTGTGAATTCACCTTCCAAGAGAAAGGTTGAGAAGACTCGGAAGAAGTCAAGTTCTCGGGTGAAGTTCAGGTTGGGATCTGAGGGTACATCAGAGCCGGTGAGTCAGCCTATTACAGATGTTCAGTCATCAGGTTTAGTTTCACGTCAGAGTGGTATCATCAAAGGCAGAACAATGCAGAAGGTTAATACTTCGGGACGATATGATGAAACTGTGAGTTACGTATTGAATGTGTTCGAGGGTAACGATTCCTGTGTGGAGTCTTCTACATGTTCAGATAGAGTTCGTTGCAGCAACTCTGATAGTTCAGTGATACCATGGAGGAGGAGATGTGATTTCTTCTCAAGTCTCTCAAGTTTAAGCGGGGCTTAAACTTGAACGGTATCGGATGCTGAGTTGGCCCATCTGGGGCCTTTGTGGTAGAGGAGCTTTTTAATGGTGTTTTGCAGATTTGTTTCCTTGCACCGGAATTTCGTTGAAGGTGGAGATTGTCAGAGTTCAGTGTTCTGGATTCGGTTTTGTTGGGCCGAGTAGCCCGTTGGATCTCTCATGTGGAATTCGTGTCAAGGTGGAGTTTGTTAGAATTTGGTGTGACCCGAATTCTAGTTGGGCCGGGTCGGGCCCGTTATCAATATTAGAGTTTTAGGTTTTCTCTATATATTGATGCTTGAGTCGCAAAACTCATTGTACCGGATTATTGATATTAGTGATTCTCTCTTCTGCCCGTGGTTTTTTCCCTTTCTAGGGTTTCCACGTAAAATTCGGTGTCCATTATTTTCTCTTTTTTCTTTTTCGGTTTTCTGGATCGTTCGTTACAGATGGATTAGGGCGTCTAATCCTAACACTATGTACGTGGCACCTCACTGAGGGCTTGTGGAGCCGATTTTGTTAAAAATAAGGAAAAATGTTTCATTACTTGTTTTTATGAACTCATGCATAGTTTTGGAAATGAAAACATATCTTTGAAAGAGGATGAAAACTCGTTTTAAAAACAAGATGCATTAGGTATAAAATATCTACTGAGTGAGTCACTCACCCTAACGACTTCTCCCATTTCAGGTAAAGAGAAGAGTAGATAGCTTCGGTAGAGAACAGAGGAAGCTAAAAGATTGTTTATTTTCTGTTGAACTTTATTGTATTCTTTGATAAAGATTGAGTAGTTTAATTTAGAATGTAAACTTAATTGGATTTCTTTTACTTTCATGCACGGTTGGATGTTGGTTAAGCATTTATTTTTATTATACTATCTGCTTGGGATTGCATTATATGGGTTTGGCTATAAATATTTCTAAGACTTCTGCCGTCAAATCTAGCATTAGACTGGGTGATCGAGTTCTCTTCTTGGGAATCAGGTTGCCCGACTCAGCATTTCTGCTCCGGCCAGTTCTCGAGTCGTGACAGTTTCTATCTTTTTTCGGAGAGTATTCTTTGAATGTCACTTCCTTGAGTTCTTCAATAGAGCTCTTGAAATTTTTACTTCTATAACTTTCTCCTTACTTCGTTTAATTATTAAAAAAGTTTGAATGCATAATTGATTTACAAGATTATATAATCAAGCATCAGCAACAGGTTCTACAAAAATAATGGAAAAGGAAAAGAACAATCAATCTTCACATGTTAATGAATTGACATCGCACCAATAGATCAAACCTGTTGAATAGCTTCTTCGGTGAATGGATGCCAGTATCTCATGCCAACATATACCTTAGCAGGGATTTTCTTTTCGGAAAGGGCATTCTCCAGCTCTTTTGCCTAAAACAGTTAGTAAATCTCTCCATTATCAAATGCCATAACGATACTTTTGTAAATGAAAATACTTTAGCAAACATTTTGTCATTCCTACAATTCAGACTCCTATTTGTCAAATGATTTCTTGGTTTTATGAGATATTTTTGAACAGTTTCTTGAACAGATAAACTAGTGAAGATTAGACTAACAAAAATTTTCAGTTCCCTCATGAAAGGTAATATAACCACCCTAAATTTTGTCAAATCTTAGGATGGTATAGGGACGCAATGTTTCTTTTCGTTTTGGCAGGAGGGGTGGGGTGGGAGCAAAAAATGTTATAGAATAGAAAAGAACGTCCACATATCTAGGTCCAAAAAGAAATTCATTGGAGTTCTGTAATCCAGTTTGTTTTTTGTGTAATTTTGCTGTTGCATGAGAAATCTATCGCGTGTCATTTGAATTTCATTTGGCATAAAGTATCACACTCCTTAATTCAAATGACATACATGATTTTAGAATGATCCAAGAGAGTGTTGTCCAGAACATCATACCTGATCATCAGTAATTTTTCGAAGTGGAGAACCACCACCAATTGAGGCATAGCCTTCCATGCTCTTGGGTGCTCTGAGAATAGATATAAATTTTGCCAATGGCTTTTGGAGGAATCGGAACAACCTTGGCAATCTTATAATGTCCTATCCAAGAAACGGAAAATGATTGCAACCACTTCAGGGACTGAGCAGAAAAGTTCAAATAATTAAATTCATCTAATCCTATAGTTAAGTGAAACCATCATGGGGAAGAATATTCTTGAATGTTGTTTAATAGAAATCCAAATAAAAATCCTCTCTAAGGAAAGAACTAAACTTTAAATTCAATCCCTCAACTTCAGGAAAGTAATCAACAATTGATAAATAATATTAAACCACCTACAACCTAGAAACAAAGAAAATTTAAAAAGAGTAACCTTTTAGGTCTTTTAAAATTTGCATGGGAAGTCTTTTGCAATTCTGCTATCAACGCCATCACAGGTCTGTTCAATTTGTGTCTAAATGGAAAGCAATAGGCCTTGTTCCCGATACTAATAATACAAGGCTTTTTGGAAGAGAGGTGAATGCCTAAAAGTATATTCAGCTGGGACATGATGCCAAATCAGATGACAACTTTTTCTTGAGTGCAAAATTTTTGAAGATTTTAGTCAATGCGTTAAGACAGAATCTCCTTGTCCAAACACGAACCCATGAGGGCAAAGAGACATAAAAAGCTTATCCAATATGAACAAGTCCTTTGAACCAATTGTTCCTTTGAACCAATTGTTGCCGTATGTTATTCACCCACTATGTGTCGTGTATGTTCCACTTCTTGTCAGTTACCCACGTCTTCTGCAGTTACCCACGCCTTATGGCTAAGTCTCCTTATCCTCTCTTCTGTAATTCTCTGCCGTGGGGCAGCATTGGTTACTGTACTTAATATTTATAGTGAACGAGAAGAAGAAAAAGGTTAAGCCTTCTGTATAATTTGTCTGCACAATACTTCTTCAACCTTTATTTTCAGGTTTCATAATCGGTTAACTTGGTATCAGAGCATAAGAATCTTCGTGATTGTCTGATGGCATCCCCAAGCAGTGAAGTCCTCTCTCAACCCTCTATTTCCTTACCACTCTTCCCTTCCCAAACACAAAATCTCACTGTCAAAGTGTCTTCCGATGACTATCTTGTTTGGAAGAATCAACTGTTGAACATCGTCATTGCAAATGATCTTGAATGTTTTATGGACAGCGGTTAGCCGGCTATCTCCCTCCTCCAAAATTTCTGAACAATATATCCTTTCAGCCTAACCCCGATCACTCTATTTGGCGGCTCTACAACTGCTTGGTTATGAGTTGGCTCTATTCCTCCCTCTCCGACTCTGTTCTTCCTCAAATAGTTGTGCACTCGTTGGCGATAGAAATATGGCAAGCTTTGGCTCGTCTCTACTCCTACAACTTGCTAGCCCGTATTACTGAATTGCAGAGCCAACTTCATCATCTTAGCAAAGATGGATTATCGGTCAATGAATTTATTCAAAAACTTACCAGTACTTGTAATAATCTGACTGCAATTGGAGAACCCATTCCCATCAAGGATCAAATTCTCCACCTTTTTAATGGCTTAGGAAGTGATTATAACTCGTTTGTCACTGCAGTATTGAATCACCCTATCGAGCCGACTATTGAAGAAATTCACAGTCTCCTACTGAGCTATGAGTTTCGCCTCAACAAACTGGACTCCACCATCTAGCTTCTTCTCCCCCTATGAATCAGGCAGTCATTCTTCCACCCAGGTCCACAATACGCCCTAATTCTCATCCTATGTCGTTCTCCCCTCCATTCTCAAATGGTCCAAGCGTACTTGGTCGTCCTTCTGAGCCTCAACAACATTGGCATTCTCCTCGCTCAATTTCTTTTCGACCCAGATGCCAGATTTGTCGCAAAATGGGTCACAATGCCTCGATCTATTACCACCGGTCTAGCCTCGCTTTCAGGCCCACTCCCACATCTTTGAAGACGGTGGTGGTGTCTAGACTCAGGAGCATCCAACCATTTCACTCCCGATCCATCTTTATTGTCTCATGCGGCCCCTTAAACGGGTTCAGAGCAAATTTTGGTTGCAAATGGTACGCATGTTCTGATTTCTCACATTGGTTTGTCTTCTATCTCCACTTCGTCTGGCCGAGCTCTAGCGCTTTGCCAAATTTTACATTCTCATTCTCATTCTCATAATCTATTGAGCATCCATCGTCTTTGTGTGGATAATACAACCTTGTTGCGGGGTCCTCTCAATAATGGATTATACTACATTCCTCTTTGTTCGCCTTCGTCCATTGTCACTCCTTTAGCGTTTTCCTCTTCCACCGTCCATGACTTTTCACTTCAGCATCAACAACTAGGGCATCTGGCTTCTTCTATCGTTCATAGTATTAGTTCTTCTTGTAATTTTTCACTTTCACCTCGTTCCTCCAAAACTTTATGTAAAGTTTGCCCACTTAGTAAATCACATTGCTTACCATATACTGTCTTTGTTTCACATGTTTTTGCTCCTTTTGATTTAATTCATAGTGATGTATGGGAACCGTGTTTTGAAATTTCTATCGATGGCTACCGTTATTTCCTTTTGTGGATCGATGACTTTAGTAGTTATTCATGGTTGTTTCTCCTCAAAACAAAAGACCAAGTCGCTAACAATTTGAAAAAAATTTGTTCTTGGGTTTCTACTCAATTTGGTAAAACTATTAAAATCATTCCGTCTGATTAGGGCGGAAAGTTCCGCTCTTTGTCTTCATTTTTCCAATCCGCTAGCATTATTCATCGGATAGCATGTCCCTATTCTCCTGCAGAAACTGGAAGAGTTGAGAGAAAAAACTGTCATATTGTTGAAGTTGGCTTGTCTCTTTTGTTTCAAGCAAATCTTCCCACATGATTCTGGCCTACGCTTTTTCTACTGTTGTATACCATATCAATATCTTGCCAACTCATATCCTTCAATTCAAAACACCTCATGAAATCTTGCTTTGTTCTGCCCCATCTTACACTCATCTTAACGTTTTTGGGTGTTCTTGTTTTCTTAATTTACGAACCTACAATTCCTCTAAATTTCAACCCCGTTCTTTAGAATGTGTCTTTCTCGGTTACAGTTCCAATCACAAAAGTTATATTACACTTCATCCTCCTACAGGTCGTGTACTTCTCTCGTGATGTTGTTTTTCATGAAACCTTTTTTCCTTTTTCTGCTATTTTTTCAAAGCCCTCTGTCCCATTTTCTTCATCCTCTGTTCTTATTCCCTCTCTTCTTCCTTCGTCTCTCCTTCCTCTGTCCACCACCACTCCTAATACTTCTCCTTCCTCGACTTCCCCATCTCCTTCTTGTTCTCATCCTTCTCTGCCTTCCTGTTGTTTCTGACCAATGTAACAACAGGCTAGCTACTAATGTGCACCCCATGGTTACCAGGTCTAAAATTGGTATCTCTAAACCAAAGACTTGGCAAACTAAAATTTCCTATCTTACCACAGAGCTGTCCACGTCCTGTCAAGCTTCTGTCTATCCTCAATGGCTCACTGCCATGAACGAAGAAATGCAAGCACTATATTGCAATGACACTTGGACTTTGGTTCACTTACCTCCTGGTGCTTCGGTTGTAGGCTACAAATTGGTGTTCAAGCTTAAAACTCAACCTCACGGGAGCATTAGTCGTTACAAGGTCCGTCTAGTTGCGAAAGGTTTTCATCAAACAGCCGGTTTGGACTATGCCGAAACGTTTAGTTCTGTTGTGAAACACAACCATTCGGGTTGTGTTGTGCTCTCTTTGGCCATATCGAAGTAGTGGGCTATCAAACAACTTGATGTGATCAATGTCTTTTTGCATGGCGATTTATCGGGCTTTCTTGATTCTTATCATCCTTCCTATGTTTATCGGCTTCACAAAGCCTTGAATGACCTTAAACAGTCCCCTCGGGCTTGGTACCATAAACTCCACACAGCTGTTCTTGAATTTGGTTTCACGGTTTCTCGTGTTGACTCCTCTATGTTTGTCTACCAATCTGGTTCAGTACATATGATTATACTTGTCTACGTCGATGATATTTTATTAACAAGGAATCACGTCTCATTTGTTGATCAGCAAGCTGGTTGGTTTTCTTTGTGGGAAGTTTGTGTTGAAAGATCTTAGTTCTCTCCATCATTTTCTGGGTATCTCCGTGACTCGCAACCCTACTTGCTTGCTATTGAACCAGTCCAAGTATATCAAGGATCTTCTTAGTCAAGATAGTATGCAAGACTGCAACAGCATTGCGACTCCCATGGAGTCTGGCTATGTTATTTCCCTCACCACCGATACTTCTCTTGAGGACGGTTCTATTTATCGGCAACTCATTGGAGGGTTTCGATATTGTACACTCTCACTCCCTGATATTTCTTTTTCTGTCAACAAACTGTCCCAATTTATGCACTCGCCTACCGATGCTCATTGGAAGGCCTTGAAACGAATCTTTTGATATTTACAAGGTACTATTGATTACTCTCTGTTGTTTTGCGTTGATTCTGATTTTTCTTTACTTGGATATGCTAATGCAGATTGGGGTTCCTCGTCTGTACTAGTGGTCATTGCATCTTCATGGGCTCAAACTTCATTTCATAGTCTTCTTCCATGCAACATTCTGTCTTACGATTCAACACTGAGTCTGAATATCGTAGCTTTGCTGACACGGTGTCTGAACTTTGGTGGTTAAAAACATTGCTCTCGGATTTATGTATCTCGGTGAACAGGCCACCGATACTGTCTTGTGACAATGTTAGTGCAACTTATTTGGCTTCGAATCTTGTTCTTCACTCCAAAGCCAAGCATATTGAATTAGATTTTCATTTTGTTAAGGAAAAGGTTGCTTCCAATCAACTTCGGGTATCATTTACTCCCTCTGTATTACAACTTGCCGATGGACTCACTAAGCCTTTACCTACGACGTTATTTCAAGTTTCCAGGTCCAAGCTATGTGTACTTCCACCTTCAGCTTGAGGGGGGATGTCGTGTATGTTACACTTGTTGTCAGTTACCCACGTCTTCTGCAATTACCCACACCTTATAGCTAAGTCTCCTTCTTATCCTCTCTTTTGTAATTCTCTGCCGTGTGGCAGCATTGGTTACTGTACTTAATATTTATAGTGAATGAGAAGAAGGAAAAGGTTAAGCCTTCTGTATAATTTGTCTGCACAATTCTTCTACTACCTTTATTTCCAGGTATCATAATCTGTTAACTCTATGTAATAAATTAGTAGTAAAAAAAAAATTCTAAACCATAACTACTGGAAACAGCACCAAACAGTTTACAGAAGGACAAGAAATGTATTTATGGTTAAAGACATTGCTCATATTTAATTTTGGGGGAGAATTCCTTATACTCCATACGCATGTACATTCAAAGCTATATCAATAAATTACCTTCTTATAAAAAAAATCCCTCTGTGAGTCTGCAAACTTTATAGAAAGAGTTCTCAAGTAACTAAAGAACCTAAAGAAAAGTCCCTCCAGTCTCCAGTAGAAGAGAATACCCTCAAACCAATGAGATCATGTGATGACTCTTCGCCACAAGCATGCATTTTCTTTTTAACATGACTCACATAAAACAACAAAAGGGAAAATAGTTCACAGAATCAATTTATCAAGTAAAGAAAAGTAATAAGTTTATGAGTATAGAATTGGAAGAAATCATGGTTTCCAAATCTACCAAGGAAGTCAAGAAAAGATTACCAAGAAGATAAATTTTCTATGCTGTTATTCAGAAGAACAAAAAGAGAATTTTAGAAGTGAGATAATCTTTCAAGTGGCAGTGAAAAAATGATGGATTATATTACCGGATCAGCAAAAAGGTTAAACAAGAAAGGCTGCACATCTTCTAGAGACTCAGGACCTCCAAGGTTCAGCAACAAAACACCTATCTTATCATCTCCTATTATAGGAAGAGACGACATTTCTTGAGTTTTTCTAGTTGTCAATGCTCCCACAGGCACCAAATATATAGGAAAAGACTGCTTAGAAAATGCAAGTTTTGATTCAGACACTGAGGAATACTTAGAATATACACCATTCTTCAACATATTGAGATTAATGCAAGCCTTATTATTGATCCCAGACAAACGAGCCTTCTTCTGAGAGGTAGACACAACTCGTGGCACTACCCTGCAACTACAAAAATAAAGAAGCATGTTTAATAACATCAGCTACATTTAAACTTTATTTCAATAAAAAGCTTCTTTTTACACGATATCAAAACCTGTCAATATAGTGCAATTACATATAGCTGATCTTACACAATAAACTTACAGATGAATAAATCCAAAAGAGTTATACTACTTGCGAGACAGGCGTTCATGAAATTTTCAACAATGAGAGTCACATATGTAAAGAAACTACAAATAAAAAATTAATGTATGCTTCTGATGTCTGGACAATAGAAAAACATGAAGTACACGCAGCTAATCAACCCAACAAATAGATAATGAAAAAATAAGTTAGTGTAGGAAGACTGCAACTATCATGACTGTTTAAACCCTGATAATCATAGTAGAAAACCATATCCATCTACTGACCATTTGCAATAACAAATATTTAATTTTTTCAAAGAGAGTCCTGAAGATCAAGTATTAGTCTGATGTTATCATATTTTGAAGATTACCATGATCCGATAAAGGTGTTGAACAAATTTCTAAAGTTCAAAACATGGCATGAAACAAGATTCCAGGAACTTCTGCAAATCTGGTAACGATTGGCGATTTGAATGGAAAAGATTAGGACGAGCATCTTCGTGAGGGAAGGCACCAAATAGAAGTTCAAAAACATCGGCGGAAAAAACAAAAATCAAATTCAACAAATATCATGCTTTGTGAAATAATAGGAATGCTTACGTTGTGAATTTGCAGTTCCGAGAAGCAGAGGCGATGCATGGAGCACGAAAAGAAGAGGATGCAGAGGACGAAGGTGGTGCTTGAATTGCAGCATCCATACCCCTTTGTCGTCGGGAAAAACTAAAGCGGTGTTACAGAATAGACAACAAAACTAGAACCCAAGAGAAAGGAGCCAAGTCACCCTCAGCCCTAATTCATCGTGACTGTGAGTTAGCGTGGGCAAAGAGGAAGAGGAAGAGTAAGAGGAAGAGAGGACTCGAGAATTGTAGGTTTTAGGTAGGATGTAGAAAGGGTTGGTCTGTTTGTGCTCCATATTTCTTCGCAGGCATCCGAGCAAAATCACGCATATGGCCTTGGTATGGATGAGAAACAAGTTGGCTGGAGAGTGACTGATGAGACTGGAAATGCAGCGCATTCTCTTTATCCCCCTCCATTTATCTTTCTCGAAATTTTACCAGCCACCATTCTCTCTCTCTCTCTCTCTCTCTCTCTCTCTTCTTTTCCCTGCAGAAACTTAAATAACCAAGTGCTGCAACGATGACATGGTACTCTTAGCATTCCTTTAGTCTGCAGTTTTGCACGAGTCTGCGATCGGCGAACATTTTCCATCGCAGCCAGGGAGCTGAAAAACAGAACTACAATTTATAAGCGGCCCGACCTAAATTAATCTACAACAGCTGCCAGCCCAACGCACTTTCCTCCAATCCCTGCCAATTTGTAACTGCAGGACTGAGTAGAACACGCGACAAGTGGGGGGAGATGTCGGTACTATGCGAGAAGAATGGAAGATGGAGGTGGATTGTGAGAAAGACCAGGGACTACAATCCTTTCTGCTTGGCTTTCGCCACCCTATCCGGCCCGGCCTTACGCGTGAAGTGATGCATTAGTGCCTCGTGCGCATCATCAACTCTCGAAAAGAGCAGCTCGAGAGCCACCTCCACCACCACGACCGACCTGAATCTCTCGTAAGCCTTCTTCTAGTTAACTCTACGTCTCCGACTTCCATTACCACTCAACGTGGTTGCAATGATAAATTTTTATCATAAAATAGCTTCTTACACTGAATCATCCAATTCTCGTTCTACCCGCTTTCAGCCAAGTTTTCTCTAAATCGCCTTGGAATTCCGGCTCAGTTCCCACCTTGTTTGTTCGATTGTGCCAAGGCTTTCTTCATCCACCTAGAAGCTCATGACTTTATTTGATTGAACTACCTAAATATGATAGGCCGTACACTAACATTGGATGGGCGAATTGGAGATGAAACTATTGGTTCGCCATTTTAGTGTATCATCGATGCTATGTTGTTATTGAGTGATTCTGATTGTTAGAACATCAAACGCAGAAAGGTGGAAAAGAAGATGCTGATGACCACAATTCTCAATGTAATCACCGTCGTCCTAACATGAAATTACTAATCCATTGATGAGGGGAGAATTGACAACTTACATTGTCTTCGTTCAAGATAATGCTTTGGAGCAAAAGGGTGGATTAAGTTCTTCTCTGGACTGGGGACGTACTCACTAGTGCCTGCCTCTGAACTTTCCATGCATTGGGCAAACCAAGCATCCAACCAGAATGGCACTGATAACATTGACAGGGAAGCCTGAAGTTCATCCAACAGACCAGAAGCACCCTCTATTTGATAAGGTTGGTTGTGTTTCCTGATTTGACTATTACACATTTGAATATTAGATGAGGGGCAGAGTAAAAGAAGAATGACTCGCAGAATATTAGGTTGTGGGCATTTTAATTACATCGATGGTACAGCGTGTGAAGATGTGATCACCTGTCTCGACAAACTGCAACTTGAGATGCACCAACACATTGAATTGGAGTCTGCTGAAGCAAAACCCCACCGTGAGTTTTAGGTAACGCATGGTAATCCACAAGACACATCTTTTCGCGTTGCTTTATATTACCTCGCCTCCTTTCAGTTTCTGCCAATTTACTACGTGAAACCACATAAAGAAGAATGCCAGAATCCCAAGTGGACCAATTAATATCTTCTTTCCATTTATTGAAAGTAGGTGTGTATGTATCGATCAATAATTTGTATTATGTTTTGTGGTAAGAATGAACAAACAGATGAGAATTACAAGAAAATAAGACGCCCAAATTGTCACATTGTACGAATCAAAAGTTGACACAATCAAAAAGTCAATCTTCATCTTATCCTTTTTTTTTTTTTATGATGCAGTATGGATAGGTGGTGGCATCCTCAACGATTGACAGAACTGCAGGTAACGCGAATTTCACCCTCATTTTTCCTGGTAAGAACTCCGACGTTCCCTAGCTTCACCATGGATGAAGAAAATTGTGAATGGAAAAGGAAGGGATGAGATGCCATATTATGTACAAAGGGGGCTGTTCTTGCATCTGATTGGAGGGCCTGATCGGTTGATAGCACCGCCACCTTCTTCAGGAGGTTTGTGTAGAAAACAGTGTCAAATGTGGTTGGAGTTATGACATCAAGCAAAACTAGATTCTCTTCCTTCCTACATCTCCCCCTCAGCAGCTTAGAAATGACGGGCTCAGCTGGGGATCAGGCTTCCTGGTATTATTGAAGTTATACAGCCTATCCATAATCGCATGGCAACTTGTTCTACCGATGGTATGGGCCCCTGAAAGTGTAACCAAATCCAGCACATCCAACCCTCTGGCTCTGAAGTATTCAATCAAAGAGGTGATGTTCTCGTGGCCTTGTGGAACCTCTTCGGCTTCTGCAGCCAGGGAAATTCTCCCATCTTTACGCCCAAACGGGACTTCCCAGAATGGGCCTCCCACAATAATGGTGGCATCTCTAGCGGCAGCGGTTAGGATGTCTGCGCAGGACACAGTTCTTGGGCACCTCTTCTCAAGCTCTGCCTTTATATCGTCCATCAATTCGAATCCCCTGAGGGTCTTGCTGGCCTTTGCTCTTCTTTCGCTTCCCCGGTGGTTCAGTAAAACAGACGCATCACAGCCCTGGATACACATGAACGTGTCATTAAGGATTAGTGGTTGGGAGAGAGTGGGAAACAGTAGTTGTATTTAACACATCAATATGCAAATGAAAGAGAGGCTACATGAAACCAAATGCGCTGCTTACCCTGACAGCACAATCATGGAAATGAAGGCGAATGATTGAAGCAGCCAAGGTGGAATCTTTTGTGATGGCGGCTCCGACTCTCTTTTGGATGATGCCCTCCGCAGCTGGGCACGAGCGTTGGTAGTGAGAGATTGACAGAAGAGATGCTGCCGATCGTTGCTTTCCAGAAGCATTTAAAGGCGATGCCTCCGCCACCAAGAAGTCCAAATCGGCAAGGAAAACAAAGATAATCGTTAGCCAACAGAATGAGGCCTCCATGCTTTCGTTCCGGAGGCGTAACAGAATTAAAGGGATGTTGGGAAAGGTGGATAATAAATATAGAGATCATCGCAGGGGGCTTTGGCACAAAGCCTGTGAAGAGAGAATACGTGAGAGGCACTATCCAAGCTCTGCGGTTGTTGACATGCTAACATGTTGCCTTTGCCACTCAGACATTCTGGATAATATATGTTATATACGAAGAGGGTCTTCGCCGCGGATCTCTTCTCGGAATGAACAGGAGCTGTCGCTATCAGTCTCTCTCCATCTCGTAATTGCACATTTATTTACTTTACTTCAATTATGAACCAATAATTACACACCTAGTCCTAATTGTTAGTGAAGTGTATTGTTAGTACAAGTCTCGTTGTAAGTACTTCAGCTTGTACCTTTAGTTACTATTTCTCATCATTTGTTTTATCGATATATATATATATATATATATATGTGTGTGTGTGTGTGTGTGTGTGTAAACTTCAGTTTTCAAGGTAATGATACAAACAGAAGAAATCATTCACTGTCCTCTCTCTCTCTCTCTACTTGCTGGTCGCTTCAAGATCATCGGCCTCGGCTTCTTTCAACGTAAGTTCTTCTTCCAACACTAATAAGAAATGAAAAATTGTTTTTAAATTGAACTTCTTGATTAGTTGTTCAGAATTGAAGTTGTCCCACATAGTGTTGTCATCAATAGAGTTGAGCCAAATGACTTACATAATGAAACGAAAGCAGACGTTGTTATTTGAAAGAGGTGTATGAGTTGTTGCCCTCCGTTCTAAGAAATCTTGTGCCTTCCACCTCTAAGACATCTATCTCTATCCAACTTGAAGTCTACCTCCATCTCGGTTCTATCTTGCATCAAATTCAACAATTTGAGATTCCATGCTACGAGTCTTAAAAATACAAAAGAGAAGGCCATGAAAGAGAAGTCGGAGTTTATGGCGATAAGGTTTGTAAAATTTGAGATTTGCTGAAGAGGGTTCGCTGAAGAACTGATATTCAGAGGAGCAATAAGGATGTGATGAAAATGGCAGTGAAGAGGGAGATGAGAGAGAGAGAGATTGCAGTAAAATGATGATTTATGTTCTTCAGTCATTTCATTTTGAAAAACTGATACTTGCATACTTTACAAAGGAACAAACTGAACTTGAACAGTAATTAACAGTACACTAACATATGGAAACTTAAATCTTTTGTAATTATTAGTTAAAATGGATTTCATAAATATTATAGTATTAAATCTCACGAATACCTCACCACCTTTTTTGTTCAAAATCATAAACTTGCCAACCTTTCATTTGTTACGCAAAAAAAAAAAAAAAAAAAAATGCAAATGTCGTTGATAGTGAAGGCGTTGAAATTTGGGGAGACAATAATCATAAACTATAATTTGTAGGTTTTTAATCGTAGAAAATAGATAAAGAGCAGTCGTAAGTGATGGGATCGAGGAAGAGGAGTTAGGTTAGGTAGAATAATAGAGCGGGGAGAACGCCTTAATTTATGTGTCCACGTGATTGCCTTGGCTACGCTTTGCTGGTCCCATGTCAAATTCACTAAATCATCGTATTTATATTATGCGTGCACGTTACTCTCGAAGCCCCTCATCATTATGTTTACAGCCCTTCTTACTTCAATTTATTTGGACTCATTTTTCAACCGTTCATCAATATGTTCAGGCTACAAACCGATCGAGACTGTGATGCCTTTTATGTAGATTCGATTCCTTCCATAACTAGCCATGGTAAGATGATTCAGAAATCAATGAAACAATAAAAGGCTAGATGCAGCATCACAGTCTCGAATTATCCACCTTTCCCAACATCCCTTTAATTCTGCACTTGGCATTCTGACCGGAGTGCCTGTTCTGATTGATTATGCGCATCGATTGATAACTCAGTCAAAGTATTATTTATCACTCAGAAATCGAGAAAATCCCTTCATGTACTCATCCGAACAAAGATATATTTAGTAAAACGAAAAGTCGTCACTTTTGAGAAAATCAATGAAACAATAAAAGGCTAGATGCAGCTGGAGGAAGCAAATCCCACTGTACGTCTTACAAAGTCGAATTCCCAAACATGGTTTTGTTGCATGATATTGCCAATTATAGAGATACCTGGCGAAGCCAATGATATGAAACCCAGACACTTGGTTTGTGGTGCTGTGTCGATGATATAACTCTTCACCGGTGGCTCGAACTGAGCTCCATCCGCAAAATGAAAGCGAAATGTAGGTAGCACATCTTGGTCAAATCCTGTTGAATTGAAGCAAAACTCGAACGGACTCAAGGACAATCTTTGATATTTCAACAGGGGCTTGACCAGTGCCGCCATGAGAGGCTTGTAGACTGGCATGGTTAGCAATGTTAGGCTTGTGCCAGTGTCGAGAATCGTTCCGCCGCCGGCCTTTATGTCCCATACTGCAATGGGCACCTTCAGCATCGAACCCCCGACGGAAATTCCGATGATGTTGACACCATAGAAAGGACTAATAACACCACCCACCTCCAGCTTTGTATACTTCATATTTGATGTTCGTTTTCTACTGCCCCCAAAAGTAAGATAGTTGGAGACGTTCTTGTGGCTTAAGTGATCAACGAGGCAGTACGAGAACCTTCCACCCGCGTTCTCAGCTGCTTTCTCTGTAAAAGAGTGGTTGCCATACCCTAACCCCAACACGCCGTCCGCTCCTTTGAAGCTGTTACCCTGTGCAGACCCTGTGCATCCAATTACCGTGTCTCTTAGTTTCATCTTTCTTCCATTTGTGAGCTCTACAGTTATAGTCTCGTTGGCGAAAATGCCAAGTGCAGTTGACCCATCTAAGTAACTGCTTAGAATTACACCACAAAACAACAATATTAGAACTTACCGGAGCAGTGAGGACCCAGAGGGGTAGAACACAAAGAAATGCGGGTCAAGTTTATGACATTTATATCGTGGCGACCGATTTCGCTTTTAGGGAAAATCAGGGAAATATGGATAAGAGATCAAGTAATTTTGTAGAGCAAGTCGGATTGAAATGAAAACCAACAAGAACAGTCAGCATTCTCTCAATAATTAAAAAAAGAAAGTCTATTGAGCTATGCCAAGCACTAGGATTACGCAACTCCTAACATCAGAATTCAAGGATACTAGAAAAAGGAAACCGATATAGCTTCTGGACTGTGCCAACTCACTCAGACAGAAAGAAAGCAGAATGATGAAGTAGGACATATTAAAGTACCTATAATCGTATGCGCAGGGGTCTAATGGAGATGGACAGCGAGTGAGAGAAAAGAGGTTCATGAGATCAATCTTGCACATCCGGGATATGCATGGTACTGTCTTGAAGGAAGAAGAGCGATTGGCAAAAAAAACTCGGCGGTTGTTTAATCTTCCCTTGTGTGTAGCAGTACAGTTTGGTTGGCAGCGATATCTGCAATTCATCCATGTCAGCTCGCTCCCCGTGTCTGCAACCAGCATGAACTTTTGAGGGGGCGTTCCAACTTTCAAGTGCACCAAGTACACTCCATTTCCGTAATCCGCACCGGAATTCATACGCAGTCGAATCATTTCCAAAGCATTTCTCCTGATTTGGCTTTGGCTTTGGCTTTGGCTTTGGTGGAATATTCTATGAGATATGGCATGGTGGCGGGCGATGTCCCTGTAATAGAGATCTCTAATGCGTTCCAACTGCGTCAATTTAGGCATGGGAAGGAAGGGAGTGGTTGAGTCTGGCATGAGCTGATGGCGGTGAATTAACTCAAACCTCAGCGTGTCCTGTGAAATGGCACGAGCGAGGAGGGAGATAAGCAAGATTAGTATCAGGTTCGACTGCATTGGAATCCGGGAAGCTCTCATAGCATGCGATGGAAATGGATCCAACGACACAAGGACCACCATAGCAGCAAGGGAAGCCAACGAAGGAGGAGAAGGAGGACGTAAAGGGAGATCCTGCGTCTTCTTCTCCTTTAAGTTTATGCGCCTTCACTAATCTGATACGTTTCTTTTTCTTGTTCTTTTTTTAGTTATTTTATGGTTTTGGGTGATTGACTCCCTTGCATTTGCACCGTCGAGTTAGAGGGTTAGAGCTGGAGTCGATTGATGGTTTCCAATAAGATGTTTGACCCAACCAAATGCATCACGTTATGCGTTGAAATATGTGGTTTCTGAAATATTATAAGCAATCAGCGTTAGTGCGAGACATTTTCTCGTCTCCTACAGCTAAGTAGTAGCAGGCTACATGTAGCCCAGCTGGACGAAAGTGACCACGTCGTCGTTTTATGATCATTTCTATTCCTTGACCAACTTTGATGCACTTGAAAATGCTCTGCCTTGTCTCAAACAAAATGTAAGTTTCAATCCAATCAAAAGAAACAAATTTTGATATTGATTTTGATTTTTTTTAGTGCAGAAAAATGAAACAGACCCAACTGGTTGGTTGGGCTCGTCTAAGCATGTGCATGTGCATGTGGTGTCATCTCATTCAACGTCAGAAACAATTCTTAGATCAATCATCCATCTGAGGTAGAGTCCAATTTCCATATCCTTCCACGCGCCCACCCTGTAATCGCTCTCCTGAGTCCACTCAAGAATGTTGCTGCAATGCCGCAGCTCTGCCTGTTCTCTTCCTCTTCGCTCTCAGATGTTGCAAATGCAAACCTCTCCTCATCACAAGTCAAAGAGAAGAAAAACCCGTCATTCCTCCTCTATCGTATAAACTTCTGTGGAAGTACGATCAAGATAACTAGTCCCAGAGCTGTTTTGTCGGAGGAAGTCAATCAACTCGCGCATAACAAGGTCTTTCCATTTCGTTAGATCTGTCATTTTCCAAGTTGTCGCCTTTTGTTTTTGCTCTCCTGATTTTAATAATTTAGCAATTCCTCAATTTCTTTACAGGTCCTAGTAGGCTGCGGGTGTGTCTGCAGCGATTGGGCAACTCTCCAAGCCTTTCACTGCTGTTTTTATTAACGGCAAAGTGTTCGATTACAAGGCCGCTTTTCAAGCTGGAGGCTTTCCTTCTACCCATTCCTCTGTTAGTAGGCTCTTATAATTTTTCACTTTTCGTTCCCAAGTTAGAGTTGGGGAAACGCTTTATTTATTTATTTTCTGTTGTCTTAACTATTTAAGGCGGTGGTTGCTGCTGCAGTGTCCCTTGGCCTTGAAAGGTAACCTCAACTCTATGTATCGCTCATTTCATTCATCTTTTTAAAAAAATAAAATTAATGTACTGTACAAGTATCTGAATTTGTCTTCACACTTGTCACAGCACAGTCATTTGTTTAGTTTTTAAAAAATCTTTTGAAGACTCTCTCTCTCTCTCTCTCTCTTTCTCTTCCAGGCCCACTATGACTAGACCTCCTAATAGATCATTGGCGCCATGTCTCACTGGTGATAAACCAAGACAAAAGGATTTTGTTTGCTTATAACAACATTGCATATCTATCAACTGGGAAATGTCCATTTAAAATTGTATGCACTAAGTCTCCTGGGTTGACTCTGGATTTCATTGTTTGCCTAAAATTCAAACGTCTTCTAATGATGTTTGGAGATATGAAGAGAGAATTTCTTGAATCCATAAAGAGCTTATTCGAAGCTCCAATTGAGCTTACGAAGAATAAAGTTAATATTGATGAAAATAGAAAACCTTAGGAGTTTCAGGAAGGAGACATATAGAGGGCTTATGGTTGGAAATCAAGATTTTCAGCTTAAACTTATAATAGGTTAAAGCAAAGGTAAAATGTCCCCTATCTGATCCATAAAATGATCAATTCTAATGCATATCATCAACTTGAACTTCTTACTGGCTGAACTATTCCACCAGCTTTAAACGATGCTGATCTTCTGATTTTCATTCATCAGATGAGTTCATAATTACTAATATATTTTTGCATTTACAAGAACATGGCGACAAGTACTTTATAAAGAAGGGTCTACTAATGTAGCCTAGTTATTATTGTTTGCCTTGCAATGCTGTACTGAAAGTATTCGTGCTATCAATATTACAGTTACTTTATTATAATCTGAAATTGCGAATTAAAGGTTAGTTATTCCCATTATAATGTGTAAAGAAATCAACTGAATGAGCCTAATGACTTTTTCAGAACTTTTTTTGTTTTCAATATTCATCACTCTCACTAATATGAATCCATGAATATATATTGTGGCTTCCTGATTTCTAAATTTTTTGCAGGGGTCTCTCTGATTCTATTTTCGGACTTACTGTTGTTTATGCTTGCCTTGTTATGTATGATTCTCAGGTAATTCGTCGTGTCTCTGTCCTAGTTTACTGAAATGTGCTTCTTCATCTTTACTTCCATCTGTCTTTTGATTACTCTTGTTTTTCGCCATTAATTATCAACGATGCATTTATGTTCATGTGTTTGGAGGCTATATACCCAAAACAAAGGGTATTTCTATTCATAAAGAATGACAACGTGGGTTATTTTTATTTTTTGACAACAATAAGCGGTCATGGAATCCACTTCCTCATAACTGTTTTTCAAACAATCTTATATTTAACCTACAATTTTGCTTTCATTCTGGACTTTGTGTGAAAACTTCTTATTTTCATTTTTTATTTTACCCTCGTTTGTGGGTAGCTAAGTTCTTATCAATGAACATAATGGTGATTGGTCAACACTTAAAGTTAAAGCGGGATACTAGATTCTATACTGACGATGATGTAGGACTTCAACTTCCCTTGACTTAAGACTTGGTTCTAATCCTTTGGTGTAAGATGACTTGCTGTGTTAGCAGGGTGCTAGTTTTTCTGTTCTAGAAATTTACTTTGCATTTAATCATGTATGCAAGAGTCTGATGATGGATAAATATGCTTCATTATCTTGCAAACTAATTTGTTTGTAATGTTATCAAATGAACATTTCAACCAAATTTTAAGGTGTTTGTATTCCTTGTTATGGTGATTATTGAAGTGTTCATGGTTCAATTTAAGTTGTCTCAGGCTCTAGGCTTAGAAATAGTTCATCTTTATTCTGACTATCCAACTTAACGTTTATATTTGCCGTCCTCCTTTTGCGAACTTAGTTCCAACCTCCTCCTTAGTTGCTTTATCTTCCATTTCGTGTATACTAACAATTGCTCAATATACATAAATACAAAATAATGATGAGTTTACTCTCTAATTCTAAATTCTCGTAATTCTATATTTTCATATTATCTTCTAATGTGATGTTTATATGTCATTAATTAAACAGTACAATTAATAGTTTAGTTTAAATATTTATAATTTATTTTAATTATTACACTAATTAATTAATCATACCTAAACGCTTTGTCAAGAAAACAATATGAGAGTGTATAGATTATGGTTAAACCTAACATTACTTGTATATATAATAAACCTTAATTTAGTTGTTTCTGGTACAAAGAAATTATGAAAGAAATTAAATGTATCTTTGTATTTATTAGGAAAATTAATTGCTCGTAACAGTTAATTTATTTGAATTAGTGGCTGGATAGTGTATAAATACGTCATCCTATGTCCACACAGTTGGATCAACAAAGATAATTTTTTCTTGTTACGTTATTATAATTTCTACATGGTATCAGAGCTCTAATTTTTTTTTTTAGTTTAAATACTTCTTTTTCTAGCTGAATGTCACTATTCTATGCGTCCCATTAACACCCCATTTGTCATGTTTCATGCCTTTAAACAAACTTGCCAAATACCCCCATGACTACTATTTTAAATACTTCTGATATCATTGTTGCTGCTCCAATAGGCGATCTACAGAATATCCTGGCTGCATACTGGATATGCCGAAAACTACTTAAAATGGTCAAATTGGTCAGCACATTCTTGAGGGTAGGGGAAGACTAAGTTATTTACTAGGAACAAGTCGTTCAACTGGTCCTTCAGTTATGAATGTTTTTCTACTTCAACGTGCTTAGTGTTTTCATGTTATACTAGATTAGTGGCGACTTTATTTTCGCACTTTAACTTCATAGTTGATATAGAAATTCGAAAATTCATCCACATGATATTACATATACCATGAGCAGCCGCTAGAACTTCTGCCTCATCACGACTTGAGAGGGTACTTCTTGCATTTTGCTTCATATGGTTACTAAGTCACCTCCGAGATATATATGGCCTGAGTAGATTTATTTTCATTAGTGTTTTTACCCAATCTGCATCACTATGCACTTCAAACCGAGATCGTCCATGATTATTAAACATTAAGCCTCTACTTGGTGTACCTTTTAGGTAGTTAGGAATGCGGTACACAAACACACAATTGAGTCGTTCTCCATTCACTTCTTTCCTTGGTTAAACAAGTACTAGTTTGTTTTTTGGATCAATGGTAGTGTTCACTGGCTTAAACCCAAGCTGTCCAGTCATAATTGATCAAGAATATGCTTTCACCGAGAAAAAAGAATCTTATTCCAAAAATTCCATTTCCGAAAATATTTAACTTCTTAGAGGCCTTTTATTTCAATTTTAGACTTCTAAGAATAATTGAAGTCTTCAAAATCTCAACAGGTATCTCCTGTTAAGATTATGTCATCAGCTTACGCAGGTAGTTAGCTGACTTACCAAAGGTAGAAAGCTTGGAAAATAGCGTCTGAAAAGCTTGGTTAGGCTGAAAATCTGTCTTTGATGACCTCTATGATGTGGCTGCACAAGGCTAGAAGTGATTGTTTTTCGCCATATGGGGTCTTTCTCAATTGACATACATTTCCAACGATGTTGTGTGCTAAAGTCTTGATGGTAGTTCTATAAATGGTTGTTCATGAAGTTGTCCATTGGGAAAATTGTTGTGTGAATAAAACCTTTGACTACAGATCTGACCTCATACTATTCCACGGTACCCGACATGATAGTTGATACTGAAACCTATTTACATCTCTCACACTTCCTTCCATTAGGTTAATTTTCAATTTTCCAAGTCTTGTTATTATCTAAAGCTCTCGTTTCCTCCACTACAATGTTTATTCCATTTACTCACCTCTGAGGCTTCCTGAAAAAGCTTTGGACTTGTTTCACCAGAGATGTTCACATTAAATTACTTAATTAGTAGGAGATTATTAGTGATATGAAACATAATTTGCAATAAGATGTGAGGTACATAATCATAGTATTTTTCTTATGGGCTATTGGAAATTTGAGTGTGGGATCAGAAATAGTTTTAGAAATAGAATTCTGACCTGAATTATTGTATTTAAAAGAAGAATGTATGATGAAACTTTAATCTAATCCATTTTGACTTTTGATTTTCCAACAGCTATGAAATATATAATCTGTTTTGTAAATCAACGATCAATCGATGAAAATTGCATTCCTCCAATTTATCTTTCTGCAATAGTTTGTGAGAGTGATTACATATTCAGCAATGTAAAAAAGAACTTTGTAATTAGTTCTTAATAAAGATAAACACTAATTTTGTTACTCGTTTACTCTTCTTATATGGTAACTGTCTAGGCCTTTGCCCCTGTGTCTTTTTTCTGAAGTTAGATATGACCGGAGCTTGATAATCGTGGCGACTTTGTGCTTTGTTTTTCATTGTGCGGTGTTTTTCTTTTTAGCGATGTCATCTTCTTCTAAACTGTGCTTCTGTTGCTGATGCTTTGTCGCCTTCATCATCTATTTATGTTTGAGAAATTGTTTTTGAAGTGTTTGGAACTACATCTCTTGAGCATATCCAAAGTCATTTGGTCAGATGATGTAAATCATATGGCCCTTTCTGCATATACCGTGTGCTGCCTTTTGTGGGACATTTTTGTGATTATCTAATTTATGAAAAATAATTTATGTTGTGATTATTAAACTGAATAGTTTGGTAGGACACTTGATAAATTGTAGCAATAGACACGCTGGCTAGGCTTGTAATGATAGAGGTCGCTCAACGGTATTTGCTGACGATTACATATAGTTCGTTTTGATTGATTGCATACCAAGAACATATGACTGAGCAAAATATAGTTGGTATTTGCAGGGAGTAAGAAGAGAAGTAGGAAATTGCGCGAAAGTAGTGAACAAACTATTGCAGGAAAAAATGAGGGTTACCTCATCCATTGGCTTTGGGGATCCAGACTATAAATTGGACTCTCAACTTGAAAATGTACCATCACCATCCATGGGTAATGTAGAGAATTTGAGTCCGCTATTATTGGAGAAATCAAAAAACTACACAACAGTGAAAAATGATTGTACTCCTTTGAAAGAAAGGGTCGGACATTCCCAAGTTGAAGTCGTCGCTGGTGCTTTGCTTGGTGTTCTAGTGTCTATGATGTTGAATGTTTTTGTCTGATGCAGCGCCCTGTCATATTTCTTCATCAGATATTATACACCTCATCAACTTACTGGGAAGAAACAAAAAGGACTACTAAATGTAACTCAAGTTATATCATTTTGAACCGTAAGAACAGCCTCACAAATTTCTTCTACTTTGAACGGAGGATATCGTAACCAAATTAGAAATGAACTGATTAGGTTTGGTTTATGAAAGTTTGAACCAAAACCGAAACCAAGTCAAGGCCACAACCAAATAAAAATCAAACATCGGAAACGATTTTCAAATGTTCGATTTAGGCTCAGTTCATTTTAAATTTTTGGTTTTTGGGCTTTGTTTTGGATCATTTATTCCTTGCAAGCAACAAAGCAGCAAAAACAAGTCATCTTCTTTAAAAGAAAAAACAAAACAGATGAGAAAAGAAATGCTACAGTTCCAGAAAAAGGATCATATCAAGAATTGTAACACCACTTATATTGCCTTCTCATCAAGCATTGACATGGAATCATCAATGTAACTCGCTGTAACAAGATTCTTGCCAAGCTACATTTTGATACATAATATAATTATTAGACAATGCGAAAAATAACTAACTCAGCGGTAAGGAGGTTTATCAACCGCCTGAGACACAACAAACTGCATACCAGGGTGTGCCAAGTAATCCAACTAATGTTTATGGTTTATCAAGTTATTAATGATACAGAAAATAGCAACAACAAATTCCCAAGTGATAATAGCCATCCAAAAATCCATATGCATCAAGGAAAAAATAGGATTTCTACACCAAGTTACATCATTTGAAGAAAATATAATCTAGAGCAAGAACGACAATAGAATCCAGTTTATTGGCAGCGAATTAAAAGAGAATAATCCAGAAAATTAAAGAAAAAGAAAATCCAAGAGTACCAGAGATTGTCTGCTTTCAGATTCATTTAGTGAGTGAATGAGATGTAGAGGTCGTCTTCTTGAAATCGATCTTGTCGACCTTAACCTCTCCGTCGATCAGTTCATAAACGTAGACCACAACTCGGAGGCCATCAATGTCCATGAGGATAAAGCTCGGGTTGACTTCATAGGTGATGCTACTGTAGGCACCGGTTGCAGATCCGGGGTTAATAACGACTCCTCCCTCATGTTTGTAAGCTGTAAATTGATGGGTGTGACCCGTGACGAGAATGTCGACGTCCAGCTGCCTTTGCAGCATAGCAAGCGAATCCAGGTCTCCCCATGGAATAACCTTCAACATAAATAATTCAAAGATTTTATCGATTCATAAATTCTACAATTCACTCCATCTTTTTTATTCAACACATTGCATCAAATATCACTTGTATAAATTTTGTAAGTATATTTAAAGAATTGATTCTAAGCTTCACAGACTTAAATTAACAAATATCTTCTCTATTTGGATATTTATTCTCTGTTATTATTTCAGTTTCGATTCCGATTTTGAAACAAATATTCAGGTGCAGAGATCATAGATAATGCTCATAGCAAAGAGGAAAATTGCAAATTCTAGAGGGGATAGGGTGCACCATGTAAAAGAAAAGAAATCTAAAAGTTAAAGGTAATAAAACCTGGTGTCCATGGCACAATCCCAACTTAAATTGGCCAATCGTCAGAGTTTTCGACTCTGGATATCGCGTATCTTCATCATATTCACCTCGTGCTATGTGCAAATCAGGACATATCGTCTTCAAGTAGTCATGCACTTCCTGAAAATACCATTCATAAAATAAAATTAACTTCACAAATCTTAACAAGTACCATGAAAACTTATTTTCCAAACATAAGATATTTACAATCTAGCCTAAATTTCGGTCCGAAACTCAAATGGTGTGTTTATACTCAACCAAAGTGATGTTGATAGAACTACGAATAGTAAGTTGGTTAAACAAAAAAATAAGATTTCGATTTACAGAATTTATTATATGCACAAAGATATCATAAGAGATAGATAAAAGATAGTAAGTTGCTTAACAACGTATACTAATCACTATTCATGCAGATATTATAATCCATACAAGAACTACCAATAAAGCTTGATTTCTAGATAATCATAATGAAGTAAATGACACAAAAGTAAAAAAGATCACTCTGTCAAGAAGACCGGCTTCTTCGTTTCATTGAAGATAAAAGATAGTTGAAAAGGTTTAAATCTTTTGTCATTACTTAATGAGAACAATGATGAGCAATTAAAAATGAATTATGGTCATTCAAATCATCTCGATAAGCAGAAGGAGAGCCAGAATAAAAGGAATTCATCTTACCCTAATTTTCGGTTTGCAGACATAAAGAGATAATCCATTAAACCAACAGTTAAAACCATAAAACAGCTTATAAATGAACTCACAATGAAATAAAAGAAGAAGAAAATGAATGAAATTGACATACTTTGATACAAAGATTGCCAGTGCAAATGATGTGCTGAATTTTGCCAGGAACAAGCATGGACTTAAACTTCGTAGGCAGATCAGGAGCTCTATGGGGAATATGCAAATCCCCCAAAGCCAAAACCAGCACCATTTTACCTCGGACCCCACTTCCTAAATCTGCAAATATAATTCAACATTATATTTCAATTCAACTCAAATCGGCGGTAGAGATTGGGCCAACAAGCCTGCAGGTATTCCAGTTCCAGCAATGCTAAAGCCCACTTCCAATGTTATTCTCTTAGTTGCATATACAATCAAATTTAAGTATTGATATATACAATGTTATTAAAAGTATAAGAATTTCTAACACGTCTAAAAAATGAAGTTCAATGTTTTAATTAATTAAAAAATAATAATCTTTTTTTAAAAAATTAAAATAAAATATGCATTTTCGAATTTCATCATTTATTTCAAGTGTCTTAGGATTCCCAAGGAACGAATAATTCCCATTAAGCTATGCTTCTACATCAACCTGAACAATTAATCTGCAATTTCCAATTCAAAGCGCAAATGAAAATATCATTAATAGTTAAATGCTGGGAATATAAAGAAGTGCATGGTGAGGTAATCAAGAAAGAACTTTGACATCAAAGAGAAGTTTGTTCTATATATTATTCACATAAGCTACTACCCATAAGTTCGATATTTCACTTCTTAGGACTGCACTTCCGACCAAAATGTGCATACAAATGTGATTACATTCGATGTGAAAACGCATGATAAAATTGCAATAAATAACAATTACATATTTTATTTACAGGAAGTGAAATTATGGATTTCTTTCAGCATATAAGAAGATATGATAGAAGCTTCAGGGGAAACGAGGCAATGGAAATTAAACAGCAAGAGTAAAATCATCAGTTTACCATATCATCGATGATAAGCATTCCACAACAAATAGACGAAGAATCATTTTAACACTTCTAAAAGTCCTCACTGTTGAAATAATTGGTGTTCTGTTTAGCTCAAGTAGTGAAGGTCTTGACGGTGAACCTTCTTAGATGAGAAAATTATTGGGTTTATGCCAATAGTTTTGATACCATTGATTTACCCCAAAAAATACTTCTGAATGGATGGTGCAAGAATTCGACAGCTAAATCTAATGAAAAAACATAACTCAGCTAGCTATTGAAGCGCCTAACACGTTTTTACGACACAAACTCGTTGATACGCATCGAGGGTCAGATTCTCATACAGAAATCTAACAATATGAAATAAAATGAACGCAAAAAAATGAAAGAGAAAAACCCAATTAAAAAAATGAACGCAAAAGGCGAAAATTAGTTCAAGAGGGAGAAACAGAGAGGACAGAGAGGGAAGAGGTACCTGGCCGACGCAGTGAATGATCGAGCCGGAGAGCCTCCGTTTGGACTTTGGTGGTGTCGAAGAAGGTAAGGATTGAAAGTGCGACGACAAAAAATAAAGAAAGAATTTAACAAATTGACCTTATATTAAATTTTTTTTTGCATATATTAAACATTCTACAAATAGAAAAGCATTTCATAAAAATTGAAAATCCATTGGATTTTTTTTTTTCTTTAGCTTTTTAAAAAACGGTAGAAAAAGAAAACGAAATATTAACAATTTGATTTTTTTTTTTTTTGTTTTAAAAGTATTCTTTATTTTTTGTATTTAGAATTTAATTTAAGAGCTTGTTTAATTAGCTAATTTTAGTATCATCACCTCTAATGAAAGTATTTTAATTAAATTAAGTGTTTTGATAATGGTGAGAGCAAAATCTATTTTGACTTTATTCGAATAAAACCATATAGAAATACATTAAATAATTATTAAGAAAAAAAATTAAATTCATTACATGATAAAATAAAATAGACAAATAGAAAAAGAAAAGAATTTGATTAAACAACAAAAAAATCACTCAACACGCAATAATAGATTTACAAGTCACTTTGAGTCTTTGACAATGAAGAGTTAGGAATTGTTTTTTTTTGGCTAAAGACAAAATTGGACAAAAAAATACGATTAATAGTTACAATGTGCAACATTTTAGATTAAAAGTCACAAAAAGAAGATAACAATGACGAGGATCCAAACAAAATATAAACATATTAAATTATTCAATAAAAAACAAGAAATAAAATAGACTAAACAACAAAAATCAATAATATATTTTCTCTAAATATATTCTTTCTGCAAAGTTTTATATATACATGTGAATTAATGGAATTAAATTCGACTTTTGTCCAGATTCGAACTTGGTATCTTTGGATATAACATCATGATAAATTACTAATAATCGCAACCGTTTAAACATGTGATTTGAGAATAATTAAATCATTTTATATATTTTTTAACATATTACACATACCCTGTAATCCAAATAACAAGAATGCTGTAAAAACATCAACAACGAGAAATATTAGCGAATATACATGACAAGCGTAAAAAACCATAGTAGAAGATGTCAAATAGGTCCCACATACCTAAGCAAATGATTGGCGGCCAAAGAAAACAATGCATATCGATCAAATCAATCATTCGCTAAAACGCAAATCTATTCTATTTAATCTTTGGAAAATCGGGTCAAAAATGATCCTATTTATGTGGAGAAAGATTGACTTACTATATCGTCGTCCATACTAATGGACATATGGCATTGCTTGTTTTTACGATTCTAAGTTCCTTCTCTTCCCTCATCACTGTAAGTACACACACATCAGTAAAGGAACTAACTAATCGCGCATAATTGTTATCTATCAAGATCTTTTTCCGCTAACTTTTTAACCAATCAGGAATAAATATCAAGTTATACAGAGTTTGAGTTTGTTTATGGTGAGACAAGTCTAAAATGATTTTGCACGGTTTAATCCCCTGAAGAAGAAGAAGAAATAAATGTCGGTAAGGTCAAAAAACTTACAGACAAGCCAAACCCATCCAGAGCCAAATAGGGAAAGAGCTGAATCTACAAACTTTTCCTTGAAATTCATAAAGGATCCATGGTCCTTCTCAATCTTTTTAAGAATACCGAGTTTTGGCATGGTCCCAACTCCCATGATTCCAGACCTGAAAACATGGTTCATTTTATCATATACGAATGGACTAACATAATTGAGGCTTACAATGATGACAAGAAAATTAACATTTTACAACCACGTAAAGAAGATTGTAATAACCCAGGAATGATAATTAAGATAATGGAGATAAAGAAATCCTAAAATAATAGATGAGGATTACAAATGATCTAAAGTTGAAAAATAAAATAAAAAATTTCACACACTGTATGCGAGTGTATATACATGAATTTGTGCAAGAATCTGATTATAAGAAAGCTTATACATATAATGCAGATCAAGACATGATGAAAAAATATCTAAAGCTAAATTAAACCAGTAAAAACTAGACACAATTCATGGTTGTCAAATTTCTTCAGCTAACAATATTGAAAAACATGTCATGTTTTCATATTAGGATGCCATTTGTTCCAGACTTCCTCCCTTTCCTCATAGCACACTTCAGATTCACTAGGTAAATTCCAAGTTTTACTGGCAAAACTAATGAAAATTCCAATAAATCTATGATTCTTCTGTGCTACTGAAACTCTCCCATAAGCTACGACCAATCCATTAAATTAATGTTGGGATTCGCAGCAGTTCAAGGGGTATACATCGTGTAATAAGCCAGAAATATGACAAGTTTCTACTGCATCATAATATCAACAGATATGGAAGCCTAATGCAGAACTACGTCGAGAGACAATTAAAAGTAAGTAAGCATTCAGCTCATAATCACCTGGGCAGCATTATCAAATTCAGGAAAAGGATTCCCATCGTTATAAGTAACTTTGACAAGTTCATCCAAAGTGTAGCCATAGAGGATGTCACTCTTTTCCAGTTGTTTGTTTAAACCTGCAACATAATTATGATGGTGTTTTCTCCAATGTGTCTCCAAAGTCTTTTGGCTTATGTAAGGTTCTAATGCATCCTGAAAAATGAAATGAAAGAACTGAAGCACAAGTCAAAAACATATAAATTAGGCAATGTCAATGGAGAGTCTCCTCTCCCTGCAACTGCCATGCAATGCTGTCCACACCATAGATTTCTATATAGCCAAGTTCAAACATTGACAAATAGATGAACTCATGCAAAAGAATCTGCAGCTAAATTTCCTCAAACTATGTGATCACCAATTTGATAGGACCCTGTTTTGCTGCGGATTTTAGAGCGTAACTCTCTCCCAACTAATGCTAAGAAATTAGAAATAAACTGAAAACTTGATTAATTTCTTGCCTTCCCAAAGGATATTACAAAGGTGTTTAAATAAACTCTAAACAGACTCCTAATCCAATTAGAAAACTAACTCCTAATCCAATCATGAAACTAACTCCTAATCCAATTAGGAAACTAATCTAACATAATAGAAAAAACAATAACTTATTAAATTACTAAATACTCTTTTAAATAATAGTAATAATAATCTCATAATCCCTTAATTGTAATTCCCCTTTCGCCTCCTCACGTAAGTCTTGAGCGATACATCATTACTTCTCGCCCAACGAGCAACCTTGTCCTCAAGGTTGAAATCTGGGAATTGTTGTCGAAGCATGTCGTATGATTCCCATGTCGCCTCATAATCCGGTAATCCTTTCCAAGCCATCCGTACTTCTCGATGTCCTGTAGCATCTTGACGAACCCCTTCCAGTATCTCAGGAGTAATTAGTACCGCCATGTCTTCAGACAGAGCTGACGGTAGAGTAGATGAGACTTCCCTATCTCCTATTGCTTTTCGTGATTGCGACACGTGGAAAACCGGATGAATTACCGAAGTTGAAGGTAGCTGTAATTTGTAAGCCACTGCGCCTATGCGCTCCAAAACCAGGAATGGACAAAAATATTTTGGCGCTAATTTTTCATTTCCACGCCGTGTGACACTCAGCTGCCGATATGGTCGTAATTTCAAATATACTCGATCGCCCACCTCAAATTGAACCTCGCGACGATGACTATTCGCTTGTTGCTTCATTAATTGTTGTGCCTGCGCCAAGTGTCGCTTAAGATCTTTCAAGCGATCATCTCGTTGCTTTAAATATTCCTCTACTTGGGACACTGGTGTTTCCTGATGCCCGTAATGGACCAAATGAGGCGGTTCGCGGCCATAAAGAATTTTAAAGGGGGTGTCCCCTGCTGATGAATGATAGGAGGTGTTATACAAATATTCAGCCCAAGCTAACCATGTTACCCATTTTGTTGGGTTTTCAGTCTCAAGGCCTTGGTTGACAACCTCAGTTTGACCGTCGGTCTGGGGGTGAAAAGTTGTACTGCGTTTAAGTGTTGTTCCTTGCATACGAAACAATTTCTTCCAAAAATGACTTAAGAAGACTTTGTCACGGTCAGAGACAATGGATTCCGGCATTCCATGTAATTTGACCACCTCTTTGATAAACACTAATGCTACCGATTCTGCAGTAAACGGATGTCTAAGCGGGATGAAATGACTATATTTACTTAAGCGATCAACCACCTCAAAAATTGTACGAATCAATCCTTGGTCAGCGTAACTCAGTCGTACGTTTAATTTTAGGCCAGTGTTGGCATCATTATTCAAGGAAGTAGAAAATTCAAAAGAGAAATTACGCGAGAGCAGATAGAAGGTCCAATGGCAGCCAAAAAGGAGGGGGGTACTGCGTGAATGAGAGGCAGCCTCGTGGTTCAAGTCAAGAGGCCAACAAAGTCATCCACGTTCCAAATGAGTGTGGGATTATTCAATGCCGGTTAAGACGCGCTAAACCCATATGAGAGGAAAGTTATCAAACAGCAAATAGAATAATTGAAGATGGGTTCTTACCCGAATAATATTCTCCTAGTTGGAAAAAAAGGTATTTTGTTTGATGCAAAGCATAAAATAAGCCAGTGGAATTGCCCCAACCATCCTTGGTGGTGGAGCTCTGCCAAAGCAACCCGTTTATGCTAACTTTTGGAATCTTTCCATAAAACAAAAATGACGAGTAAATTCCATATTCTGCTTCTGTCTCTCTAGTGTTCTCTATCTTATCCCTCCTCTTGATGGCTGTTGTCAAAATGGAAAGGATGTTTCTTTTTTGCATTGATTATGCGGAGTGTCACGGTCGACTTTTAAGGGGCGTAAACGAGACCGTGTGGCACCCAATATCTCACTTGTACTGGGTCAACCAACGAGCGTGCTAACGGCACCGAGTGCCCACTTCGTTAGAGCGAGCTTTGTCTCTAACGAGTAAGCAACGAGCGAGCGAGATTAACCGAAAAGAGCATCATTGAGTATAAAGTATGCATAAAGAGTGTGTAAAAAGCCTTTTCATTGAATAGCAGCAAATTACAACGTTGGGTAGGGGGGTCTACGTGCAGTCATGCCTCTCCCCCTAAAGAGCAATCCGGACCATCTCCACTATAGCAGGAGTAGACATGCTATGTGGGCGAGGAGTCACTTGCTAAAAATAGAAAGAAAAGAGTACAACAGGATTACTAAAAAAGGAAATAAATCTACCTAGCAGCATGGGCGGCCATAGGCAACATGTCCTTGGACAAGCCCGGACCTTGACATTCTCCCCTATTTGAGCTGTTGACGACCTCGTCAACTCTGCTTCTGCTTGAATTCTTTGATCATCTTTGCTGAGTCTTCCAAATCTTCTTGCTTCTCCCAAGATACCTCGTCGTCTCCAAGTCCCTTCCATCTCATCAGATACTCCTGGTACTGTCGTCGCCCGATGTTGACGTTCCGCTTTGCAAGGACTTCTTCAACTTCTCTCTTCTTGTAGTTGCTGGTAGAGATATTTGGCCTGGTGATGTCATTCCTCTCTTCATCTTTGTCGTCTGCATGGTAGGGCTTTAAATTGTTGACATGGATGACATGGTGAATTTTGAGCCACGCTGGAAGATTAACTCTGTAGGAGGCTTTTCCGACTTTCTCTATGACTTCAATGGGGCCTTCGTATTTTCTAACAAGTCGCCTGTCCTTCTTTCCTCTGAAACGAAGTTGTTCAGGTAACAACTTAACCAACACAAAGTCTCCAGCCATGAACTCCATTGGTCGCCGCTTCTTATCCGCCCACTTCTTCATATGTTTAGAGGCACGTTCTAAGTAAGCACGAGCTATTTCCGTATTCTGCTTCCATTCTTTGGAGAAGTTGTATGCTTTTGGATTCTTCCCCAAATATGGCTGCTCCAACGTGTGGGGCATGATGGGTTGCCTCCCGCAGACTATTTCGAATGGACTCATCCTCGTCGAAGAACTCTTCTGACAGTTGAAGCAGAATTGTGCTACGTCGAGTAAACTGGGCCAATTCTTTTGATTTGTATTGATGAAGTGACGTAGATATTCCTCCAGTAAGCTGTTGAAGCGTTCTGTTTGGCCGTCTGTTTGAGGATGGTAACTGGAAGATATGTTGAGACTTGACCCAAGCAAATTGAATAATTCGACCCAAAAAGACCCTGTGAATCGAGGATCCCTGTCACTGACGATGCTTTGAGGAATTCCCCACAACTTTACAATGTGTTTGAAGAAGAGTTGGGCAGTCGTCTCTGCGGGGCAGTGCTTCGGAGCTGCAATGAACGTGGCATACTTGGAAAACCTGTCGACGATTACCAGTATCGCTTCAAAGTCATTGGCAGACGGCAAATTGGTGATGAAATCCAAGGAAACACTTTCCCAAGGCATTTTTGGTACAGGCAATGGCTCTAGTAGTCCAGCAACCTTATTTCTTTCAACTTTATCTTGTTGGCACACAAGACAAGTTTTGGTGTACTGCATAACGTCAACCTTCATTTGCGGCCAGTAGTATCCTTTTTTCAAGAGAGCATAGGTACGCTGCCATCCAGCATGATCGGCCCACAGGGTATCATGGCATTCTCGCAGAAGAACACGCCGCAAATTATTGCTTTGGTGCTTCGTAGCCTTCTCTTGGGACAAATTGTTTCTTTTCAACTGTTCCAGCGTTTGGTTTTTGGGATTTAGTGGAGTTTGAGCTACTGGGAGCGGTCTTCCTTGGTCCAAGGTTCTCAGAGTTATAATCGAACAACCGCTCAGCTGCGACAAGTGCACTTGAAAGGCTTTGCACTCTTTGTTCATACAATTTTGTTTTGGCCCACGGTTTAAGACCTTCGATGAAAGTGAAGATCTTGTCTTTTTCTGACATATCCCTATATTCAGCATGAGCCCCGAAAACTGCTTGACATATTCACGGATGCTTGCAGTCTGCTTTAGTTCTCGGAGTAGTCTACGGGCATTGAACTCAACATTTTCTGGGAAGAATTGATCCTTCAATTGCCTTTTTAGTTCTTCCCACATATCGATCACACATTCGCCATTACTGATTTCATGATATTTTGATCTCCACCAAAGTTTTGCATCACCAGTAAGATGCATTGTGGCCAAGGCCACTTTCGAATCATCATCCGTTTTAGTGGCCTTGAAATACTGTTCTATGTCGAAGATGAAATTCTCTATTTCTTTAGCATCTCGGGCTCCCCTAAAGGGTTTTGGCTCGGGGATTTTCACTCGACTGAATTCAGCAGCAGTAGTAGCCTGGGTCTGACTCCCCATGGCTCTCATAGTCAGGTTCAGTTTAATGTTGATCTCGGCAATCTCAGTCCTGAGAGAATCAAACATTGCTTTGAAGTCTTCGGTCACTTGAGACACAGTTTCAGACAATCGGGTATGAGCTAGATCGATCTCATCGACGCGCTCCAGGACCCCGATTATTGTACCTGTGGAACTTTCTCCCGTGTCGACTCCCCTTCCCTTTTCTTGTCGGGATTCGAGAGTCTCCACCCGATTCAGCAGCTCTGGAATCGGTATGGCGTCTATCCTATTGTGAATAGCCGCAATCTCAGTAGGAAATTCAGACATTTCCTTCATTCGTTCTTCTATGAATCGAATGTTATCCGGTATGTCTTGCAGATACTGTATTTCTTCTTCTAACTCGACGAGGCGCTCGAGTTGATCTGATGGTGCACTAGGCCTTTCCATCGTACTCTTCTTCGGCATGATTTCTCACGATTTGTAAGCCAACCTGGCTCTGATACCAACTGTCACGGTCCGACTTTTAAGGGGTGTAAACGAGACCGTGCGACACCCAATATTTCACTTGTACTGGGTCAGCCAACGAGCGTGCCAACGGCACCGAGTGCCCACTTCGTTAGAGCGAGCTTTGTGTCTAACGAGTAAGCAACGAGCGAGCGAGATTAACCGAAAAGAGCATCATTGAGTATAAAGTATGCATAAAGAGTGTGTGTAAAAAGCCTTTTCATTGAATAGCAGCAAATTACAACGTTGGGTAGGGGGGTCTACGTGCAGTCATGCCTCTCCCCCTAAAGAGCAATCCGGACCATCTCCACTATAGCAGGAGTAGACATGCTATGTGGGCGAGGAGTCACTTGCTAAAAATAGAAAGAAAAGAGTACAACAAGATTACTAAAAAAGGAAATAAATCTACCTAGCAGCATGGGCGGCCATAGGCAACATGCCTTAGACAAGCCCGGACCTTGACACGGAGCATGAAAAAAATATTCTTGGGCTGTAAACTAGCGGGGGAGCTACTATTTGCTTGCCCAAATGACACGCACCCTCTCATTTAAGTTATGTAAGATGAAATTGCGTGCATCACTTGCCTCCAGTAGAGCCAAATCCAAGCTAGTAAACTCTGAAAATCGAAATACCAAATAAAAAAAATTGTAAAAGAATTTTCAAATTGCATTTACAATTTCTTTTTCTTTCACTTGTGCAAGGAATATAAATATTAACATTTAACATTGTCACGTTCATCTTTAAACAAATTATTAGAAAGTTAGTCAAACATTTCCTTGACGTGCCATACCATACTTGTTATTCTTTATTTGTAAAATATTAATGCATGCAAAACACTTAATTTAAATGGTATAATTTATTGTCATAAAATAGTTTTCAATTTCTACAAAAAATGTACATTAAGCAATGAAAATTAAAATATTTTTCAATTTCTACACGTAGTCTCAAAAGATGTTGAAAATTTATTTTGAACCAATAAATTAGAAGAATCGATAAATTTTAGCCTAAAATCAAACATCCCACAAACAAGTTCATTATTGTATTTGGAGCATCGTATTTGTAACGATTAATCCTCCACTAAAAAGTACAATATATCTTTTATCCCAACACCAACATGTGAGTTTTACAATAAAAGATTTTATATTAGTTGGACATGAGATTTTACATCTGAACTATTACTTTCTATCTTTTTCCAATCAACATGGATTACACAGTTCATGTTTGTTCGTTCACCACTAATTACTCTCGGGCCTCTTGCCCTCAAATGATTCATTGTATGTTTATTAGACCACTTGTTCTCACATGATTTAACTTTTAACTATAAATATAAAGAAGTAACTACGAGACAACGATGAAATGAGAACAAATTACAAAAAATAGATTTAAAAAAAAAATACTTGGTTGATATTGTGCTGATCAAATTACAAAATAAAAATTTACAAGAAAAAAAACTAATGTAGAAATGGAAAATGACATTGTGTCAGTGGCCGATGAGAATAAATATGAAATGCACTTTGATTCTCAAAATTAACTTTTTATCTTCTTCTTTTTGTTCATTCCTAGTGTTCCATTTTCAAGAAATGAAATCTCATGATATATAAGTGTACTCTACTGTCTTTACACATCTTGGACAATGGTCAAGTCCACTACCACGACAACTTCTGCTGAGTAGATAATTATTCAAAACCTTACCATGTAGGTCATTCTTTTTTTGAAAGCATTGTTAAATCATCGAAATTAATCAGTCATTTCTGTCATTTCAAATAAACTATTGTCATTGTCAATTCTACCAACAATATAATCACTCACATGACAAAAAAAAACTTCAATTGACTAAATTCAACCTTAAGTGAACTGTTAGTGATTTTCTACATCTTAACGTAAGTGCACGTGTCGCTAACGAAGTAATAAAGTAAGTAAAAGTCGATCCCACGAGGATATTCTTAATTAAAATAATTATGCTATAAAGTTCTATTAAAAATAAAATTGAAAATATTGAAAATAGATGAGTGACAAAAAATGATAAAATAAAATTACTCAGAATTAGTAAAGATTCGGATTGAAATGAATTAAGATGATAAATATGGTAAAAACCTTGGTTAGGGTTGATTTCCTCATTACATGCATTTTACTATTGATGCTACGGGAATGCTACAACATTGATCACAGAACAGCAAAAACTAATAATTTTTCTAGGATTTTGTTGAATTGTCTAGTTAAACTCGTTTCAGAATTTCTTTTCAGCTTTGAAAAGGTAAAAACTTAATCTGAATTTTCATGTAAATCTATTCTTAATGCCAAATAAATTAATGTTAGCTACTTTGCAACAATTTTAATTTATTTAATTACTCATGCATATTCAATTCATATTTACCTATCGATACAATAGGAATATGTGAAATCAAATTTGCCTATCGACACAATTCGAATTATGCAATCAAAATCATGAGAAATCGATCGGTGAAAAATACATAACATTCATAGATCAGAATAAAAGCATATAATGAGTACTTTCTCTCCTAACCAAGATAAAAAGTCTAGCAAAAAATCATGATAATAAAACTAACAATAATAATAATATTCATAAGAAAAACAATCATAAGTAACAGAGAAGAAGTCTCTTTTATGTCTCTGCCACTGCCCAGCAAAAACTCCTCCTTTCTCCTAAATTGCCCCTTTTTTCTTCTCTTCCTCCGTGCTTCAATAATGCCCAGATCTCTTTTGTTCTACGTATGTAATCTTTTTCCCTTTTTTTAGCCCTTATTCTCTCTCTCCAGATCTGATTGATTCTTCAACCAAATATTCCTCCTTTTCTATAATTTTATCCTTTTTTTTGTTAAACACAATCTCGTTGGGTGAATTTTCTTCTCTCTATTCATAATCTTCATCCTTTTAATTTCTTCTCATTTCTCTACTTCAATCTACGTATCTCTTGCTTCATATCTAGATTCTAATTACTTTCAAGTAATCATGGAAATAAGATAAAGAAATAGGGTAGACTACTGTCCTAAATAGATTTCTCTCTCTTATTCCTTTATACTATTTCTCTCTTTCTTACTACTCCAATCTAAGTATCTCTTGCTTCATATAAAGATTCTAATTAGTTTCAAGTCATCATGTAAACCAATTTCAAGATGTATTTTCAAGAACCACTGTCAATAGTATTCTAGTCAACATTACAAATTCTTCTTCAAATCTTGAGTAGTTATCTAGTACAAGAACTTTAGAGATCGTCGTAATGACCTTGACATTCTAAGCTATTTAAACATGCTCTGTCTCTGTTTCAATCGAGGAAGGAGCACGAAGGAAATCGCGAAGAAGAAGGAAGGAGAAAGAATGGTTCAATTTTCTTTAAAACTGAACCGGTCCAGCAATCCAAAACCGACCCAACCAAGCCATATTCGGCCCAACCAAACCAGATCCTATCCAACTAAACTGACCAACCCAAATTTCAACCTGATTGACCCGAATTGATCCAAGAATAAACCGGAGTGGGGATGGCAAAAAGGTGTGACTTTCCCTAATAGCTAGAGCACTTTTTTTGACTACCTTTTGGATTACCCTTTTTGTAAAAGCTTCTTTAGGGTTGTAATCCTAATCTTCTCTAAGGGTAGCATATATACCACCCTTATGAGTTGCTGTAGAGCTAATTTTCAATGAAAAGAAATCGTTGATGAAGGTTCATCTTCAAACTTGAAGTTTCTCTTCAAGTTGCAGCCTCCAATCGGTGAGTGTGTGATCTTGGTTCCACTCTTTATGAGTACAAGTGAATTTCAATATAGTTATTTCCTTCTCCACACTCTCCCTTCGAGGTGGAGTTCACAATAAGGAACTTTCGTGGAGAAAGTTGGAAGGGTTTTCTCCATCAAGGAGAACCGATACCGAGAAGTGCAGCCGTTGAACCTCCTCGGACCAACCAGGTTTGATTGTGTATAGCTTTTCATCCTCATTGAATTAACCCTTGATTTTTAAGGGGGTATTTTGATCACACCTTGAGTGTGAGGCTGGCAAATTTTCAGCCTCATTGGAGCGATAATGAAGAAGTTATGTGTTTTGGAAGTTAACCTTATTCTCCGCCAAAACTGTTTTTGCAATTGAGATTGTTTGTATTTCAACTTCCATCCCCAATTTCGTGGCACATCAGTTGGGCCCTCACATTGGGTCGTCATTGCTTTCACATGGCAGGCTGACACCATCTTTTACCCTTGGGAACCTGACGTCCCTCTCAGCCACACTTTCGGTTAGGTTGTGTTTCTGATATCATTTGTGACATTTTCGGTCATCATAGTACAAAATTGATCATTTTGGCTCGAATCTGCATGGTTTTGCCTTGATGTTAACTCAAAATACGCAAATTCGTTATACTAGGTAAGGAGGAGAACTCTACTAATAAATCATGTATTTTTCACTCTCTCAAGTGATGATTATGTGCACCTCCACCGGTATGAATTGCGCCCTTAGATTGAGATATCTTTACCTTCACATGGTGGGTTGCCATATATAGAGTAATTCAAAATCAAGCATGATGATGTTCACAATTTTCATCTTGTATTCTTAGAGCTGGCAAAATTAAACTAATTGCATTAATTTATGTCCTCTGTATCGAATAAACTATAGTTGTGTTTAAATTTGATTTTTGTGATTAAACTTATTTATGGCATTGATTATTAACTTATATTTTCTCAAACTTTGCCTATTTTATGATCTTACAACGAAGAATAGTATTGATAAAAGCACAAGAATCTAGAAGTCCTTTGTATTCTTGACACACAAATATCGCAACCCATCGCTTGTACTAAAATATTAACCTCATAAAGTTGAGAAAAATGATTCCAAAGAAAACAAGTTGGCATGGTCACTTACAGAAATTGTCAAGCCCCGGCCCAGGCCCGTACACCTGGCACCGCTCCCGACCCAAGCCCGTACACTTGGCCCCGAGAGCCCACGGCCCAAGCCCGTACACTTGGCCCCGTGGGTGACCCAACTCACAGTACTTCCCTCTTTCTGCAGAGGATTTTTGCCTTCCTCCCCACTCGAACCCAGGACCTCAGGGTAAGTACCTTGGCTACAAGTGAGGAGTACCACTGAAATAGCATACTGCTGGATAACATTGGAAATTTTGTGCAGCTGTGGGGTCAATTGATTTAGCAACTTCTCATGATGTCCCAACTCCAGATACCGGAATTGTAGTTCACCCTACTCATTAGTGCTATTGTAACACATAAAAAATGTGCAGTCAACGTTTTTGACAAAGGAAGGAAGGATTTGCTTCTAGCTTAAGAATTTTGAAAAATTAGTCGACGAAGTGGAAATTTCAATCGGTTGATGGTTTTGACAAGGAACTGAAATCCTTCCCTATAAATACAGAAGCTCTATAAATACAGAAGCTCAGGGAAGGAGAAAACACACTAAAAAGATCGAAGCTCTTACCTTGCCGAAATCTCCACGCCGAATCTCTCTCGGCCGAACTCCCCTACGACGAAAACCTTTCTCTCGGCCGAACACCCTCCGGCGAAATCCTCCCTCGGCTGAAACCTTCTTTGTGCAACCAAGCTCTATCGTTGACAGGCCGAACTCCGACGCGAAGACCCTTCTCTCTCGACCTCTTGATCCCTCTCTCCCTTTCTCTCTGTTCTTTGCTTGCGCGAAGGAGAAGGGAAGCAGAAGAAAAGGTTCAGTTTTAATTTTTAAAACCGAACCGGTTCTTTTAAAAGGATCTAAACCAAACCGGCCCAACCCAAAATTGAACCAGACCAGAACACTAAAAATGAACCAAACTGGTACTGTTCACGACCGACACTATTTATCCAAACCGGCCCGAACCCGAACCAACCCGAATTTTAACCCAACTCAAATTTCGGCCCGAACAGATCTACGATTTTACCGATAAGGAATTTCTACCTATATTCTTGTGAAATTGATTTATTAAAATAGAAAATTTATATTGGATATTATTTAGGTATAAAATTTCTGGAAGTTGTCCGAATCGATTTAATTCGACCATATCCAATCTACGAGTCACGATATTATTTAGAATTTCAGAAATCCCGATAACCCCACTCGCTCGGAATACAATTAAGTGAAAGTACAAATTTTCCAATATTTTGACTACGGCCTTACGTCACAATAAATTTATGTTATTTTCCTATAATTGTTTTATTACAGGATTTATTATGTGAGCACTCATATTTAGGCATTGTTATAGAATAATTTAAAAGATAAAAAATTTGTAGGACATTTGCATGTGTATGAAATGATGGAATTGACGGTAATTACGTTATAGTAAAAGCCACATTGAGATGGTGAGCTTGAACGTTAAAAGTAAAATTAAAAGATGACGAAGCCAAAAAATGGCCAAGTCTTAAAAGTGGTTAGGAAATGAGTTCCAATCAGTATGTAACTATTAACAGGATTCAGTAAAAGTACTTGTTTTACAAATGCACGAATTCTCACTTACTGAGATTATTTCTCATAATTTCATAAATTGTGATGTAGGTAAATTTTTATTTGATAAAAAAATGGCTATGATCGAGAACCCTCCAGAGGCAAATGAGTATATAGAAGAATGAAATGTTTTTAAAGGAAATAATATGTTTAAATTTTCAAAGATATTTCACGAAAACTTTGAGTAAGTTTTGTTGGATTATTATGGAATTAGGGTTTTAACGCTCGAATTTAAATTGACGAATTGGGAAAAATTAAATTGGGGATTTAAAATTCGGGGCGTTACAGTTTGGTATCAGAGACCTAGGTTTTAAAACGATTCTGTAAACTGGTCTGTATGCTCATGTGCATCTGGAAGATTGTCGATCAGCAAGTAATTTTGTATTAAAAGTTATATTTGATAAAAGTATGTTAGATAATTTTATAGTACATTTTCAAGTATATAAAGTTAGCTTTCTTAAATTAAAGTCCCCGTGATGTAGACTATGGCCAATCGTAGAGAAAATGGAAATAGTAGGGATGTGGTACTTGATCGAATGATGGAAATGATGGAACAACTGGCTCAAGCAGCTAATGCTGCAGCCCAAGCAGCTACGGCTGCAGCCCAAGTAATTAATGCACAAACTCAAATTCCTAATAGACCACAACATGCAGACGTTGACTTCAATAGATTTCGAAAATTAGACCCTCCAATTTTTAATGAAAATTTGGTAGATATGGCAGCCGCAGATAATTGGATAAGAACTATTATTGAAATTTTTGAGCATGCCAAAATTTCTGAGGAAAAGAAAGTTAATTGCGCGTCTTCTATGTTTCGAATAGAAGCACGTTACTAGTAGGATTCCATAAAGGTGATACATTCAGTCGCTACATGACATGAGAGAAATTCCAAGAACTTTTCTATGAAAAGTATTTACGGACTCGATGATGGATGCAAAAGCAGAGGAATTCATGACCTTGAAACAAACAGGAAGCGTGATAGATTATTTACACAAATTTGAGCAACTATCTCGCTATGCTCCTCATATAGCTGGTAGCGAGACTATGAAAGTAAAAAGATTTATTCAAGGATTAAGAGCTGAGGTACAAAAGGATATCCGTCTTATCACCTCCAAGAACTCTCCGTTCTCATTTGTGGTGGAGAAAGCATTATGTGCAAAGCAAGGAGAAAAAGAAATCAATAGAGCTCAAGAGTTTAGACGGAGGTACAGTCATGAAACTCAGACTGCCAAAAATAAAATTCTGCAACAACCAACTGGAACTAAACGACCAATGATTAATGCACCGGCAGAAGGACCTTCCAAGTACGCTAAAAGAGAACCCATAACGACGAATATACCTTTACGTTCCTCATGCAAGAAACCACATTCTGGAAAGTGTCGCATTCAGGCCAATACCTGTTTTAAGTGTGGTCAACGTGGACATTTTATCAAGAATTGCCCCAAAAATAACCAGAATCAATCAGTAGCAGTCGCTCGAGTTTTCACTATGACCAAGGAGGAAGCTGAAAATAATGCAAATGTAATAACAAGTGTGCTTCTAATTTTTGAAGTACCTTCCTTTATATTAATTGATTCTGGTGCAACCCATTCTTTTATATCCATTATGCATTCAAAGAAATTAAATAAGGTAATAGAACCTTTAGAACATAAGTTAGGAGTAGCTACACCGTCAGGTACAGTAATGATCACCGACTCTATTATTCGAATGCAAAGTTCGTATTGGTGATAGAGAATTGGAAGCAGACCTAGCTATTTTGGCCATGCAAGATTACGACATAATTCTCGACATGGATTGGCTAACCAGACACTATGCAACTATTGATAGGAGTATTTTGATAATTATATAATATGTTTATAAACATAGTTTTTATTAGTTTCTTGGAAAGTTATTGGAGAGTTAGAGTTGTAAGAGAGGGTTATTATTCATAGAAAAGGGGAGTGTGAGATAGGAAGTTGTGATGATGATTATTGACGAAGAAAAGTTATGGATAGATAATTAGCGTTTCCGAATCTAGCATTGTTGCTAAGATTTGGGGTTAGTTTTAAGATTCTTTTTCTTGTAAAATTTGTTTATTTAATGTAATGAAATTTTCTACGCATCAACCTATACCGCTATTGATAAAGAGATGTTGAAACATGTTATAGATTGAGATCCTAGTTTGGAAGTCGAAACATATTGCACCGCAAATGAATAAAACGATCTTTTGTGAAAATTAGTTTCTATCAACCTGAAGATGAATCATGAAAAGTCCTTCTAAGTTCAATCATGAAAACTAAGATTTTTTTCTCTTATTCCTCTATACTTTTTCTCACTTTCCTACTACTCCAATCTAAGTATCTCTTGCTTCACATACAGATTCTAATTAGTTTCAAGTCATCATGTAAACCAATTTTAAGATGTAATTTTCTAACACCACTGTCAATAGTATTCTAGTCAACATTATCAATTATTCCTCAAATCTTGAGTAGTTGTCTAGTACAAGAACTTTAGACATCGTAATGACCTTGACATTCCAAACTACTTAATTTTTTTTTATAAGAATATCTCTTCACGTATGTATTCAAAAATCTAGCTAAAAACATTAGATTTATTTTGATTACTAGAATTTAAAATTTGACTATTAATGTTCATATCAATCGTAGAAGTGCTACAGATGTGTCAAGACCTTAGGGCAAGTGGAACAACTCTTCATACGAAGAAATCGCAAAAAAAACTTGCTTACTAAAGTATAGACAATAATGAAGTCATAACGAAAGACACGAAAAAATGTATCCAAGTTGAAAAATCTAGAAGACAAAATAAATTTCAGTTTTTTTTCTAAAAAATTTTGTGGGTTGGATTCTAAATGAGGTCGATTAGACTATGGAAGCAAACATACACTATCCTATGGGCTTGAAATCGGATCACCTACTATGATGAGATGTAAACTATTTTGCATGGAACATGGAGAAACCATACGACTTACGACCTTGAGGAAAAAGTCGATTTCGAATGGAGAGTATTGTTAGGAAATAATCATAGGAGTTTTTTGATAATTATATAATATGTTTATAAACTTAGTTTTTGTTAGTTTCTGGTAAAGCTATTGGAGACTTAGAGTTAGTAAGAGAGGGTTATTATACATAGAAAAGGGGAGTGTGAGATAGAAGGTTGTGATGATGATTATTGACAAAGAGAAGTTATTGATAGATGATTAGCATTTCCGAATCTAGCAATGTTGCTAAGAAAAAAACATTAGATTTATTTTGACTACTAGAATTTAAAACTTGACTATAAATGTTCATATCAATCGTTGAAGTGCTAAAGATGTGTCAAGACCTTATGGCAAATGGAACAACTCTTCATACGAAGAAATCACAAAAAAACTTGCTTACTAAAGTATAGATAATAATGATGTCATCACGAAAGACATGAAAAATGTATACAACTTGAAAAATCTAGAAGACAAAATAAATTTCATTTAAAAAAAAAAAAATTGTGGGTTGGATTCTAAATGAGGTGGATTAGACTATGGAAGCAAACATACACTATCCTATGGGCTTGAAATCGGATTACCTAGTGGGATGACACGTAAAATATTTTGCATGGAACATGGAGAAGCCATACGACTTACGACTTTGAGGAAAAAGTTGATTTCGAATAAGGGAGTATTGTTAGGAAATAATCACAGAAGTATTTTAATAATTATACAAATATTTTTATAAACTTAGTTTTTGTTAGTTTCTTAGAAAGTTATTGGAGAGTTAGTAAGATAGGGTTATTATACATAGAATAGCGGAGTGTGAGATATGAAGTTGTGATGATGATTATTGACGAAGAAACGTTATTGATAGATAATTAGCGTTTCCGAATCTAGCATTGTTGCAAAGATTTGTGGTTAGTTTTAAGATTCTTTTTCTTGATAAATTAGTTTATTTAATGTAATGGAAATTTCTACGCATCAACCTATACCACTATTGATAAAGAGATGTTGAAACATGTTATAGATTGAGATCCTAGTTTGAAAGCCGAAACATATTGCACCGCGAATTAATAAAACGACCGTTGTGAAAATTAGTTTCTATCAACCTGAAGATGAATCATGAAAACTAAGATTTTTTTCTCTTATTCCTCTACACTTTTTCTCTCTTTCCTACTACTCCAATCTAAGTATCTCTTGCTTCACATACAGATTCTAATTAGTTTCAAGTCATCAAGTAAACCAATTTTAAGATGTAATTTTCTAACACCATTGTCAATAGTATTCTAGTAAACATTACAAACTATTCCTCATATCTTGAGTAGTAATTGTCTAGTACAAGAACTTTAAACATCGTAATGACCTTGACATTCCAAACTATTTAAATTTTATTTTATAAGAATATCTCTTCACATATGTATTCAAAATTCTAGAAAAAAACATTAAATTTATTTTGACTACTAGAATTTAAAATTTGAATATAAAAGTTCATATCAATTGTAGAAGTGCTAAAGATGTGTCAAGACCTTAAGGCAAGTGAAACAACTCTTCATACGAAGAAATCGCAAAAAAACATGCTTACTAAAGTATAGACAATAATGATGTCATCACGAAAGACATGAAAAAATGTATCCAAGTTGAAAAATCTAGAAGACAAAATAAATTTCATTTAAAAAAAAAAAATTGTGGGTTGGATTCTAAATGAGGTGGATTAGACTATGGAAGCAAACATACACTATCCTATGGGCTTGAAATCGGATTACCTAGTGGGATGACACGTAAAATATTTTGCATGGAACATGGAGAAGCCATACGACTTACGACTTTGAGGAAAAAGTTGATTTCGAATAAGGGAGTATTGTTAGGAAATAATCACAGAAGTATTTTAATAATTATACAAATATTTTTATAAACTTAGTTTTTGTTAGTTTCTTAGAAAGTTATTGGAGAGTTAGTAAGATAGGGTTATTATACATAGAATAGCGGAGTGTGAGATATGAAGTTGTGATGATGATTATTGACGAAGAAACGTTATTGATAGATAATTAGCGTTTCCGAATCTAGCATTGTTGCAAAGATTTGTGGTTAGTTTTAAGATTCTTTTTCTTGATAAATTAGTTTATTTAATGTAATGGAAATTTCTACGCATCAACCTATACCACTATTGATAAAGAGATGTTGAAACATGTTATAGATTGAGATCCTAGTTTGAAAGCCGAAACATATTGCACCGCGAATTAATAAAACGACCGTTGTGAAAATTAGTTTCTATCAACCTGAAGATGAATCATGAAAACTAAGATTTTTTTCTCTTATTCCTCTACACTTTTTCTCTCTTTCCTACTACTCCAATCTAAGTATCTCTTGCTTCACATACAGATTCTAATTAGTTTCAAGTCATCAAGTAAACCAATTTTAAGATGTAATTTTCTAACACCATTGTCAATAGTATTCTAGTAAACATTACAAACTATTCCTCATATCTTGAGTAGTAATTGTCTAGTACAAGAACTTTAGACATCGTAATGACCTTGACATTCCAAACTATTTAAATTTTATTTTATAAGAATATCTCTTCACATATGTATTCAAAATTCTAGAAAAAAACATTAAATTTATTTTGACTACTAGAATTTAAAATTTGAATATAAAAGTTCATATCAATTGTAGAAGTGCTAAAGATGTGTCAAGACCTTAAGGCAAGTGAACAACTCTTCATACGAAGAAATCGCAAAAAAACATGCTTACTAAAGTATAGACAATAATGATGTCATCACGAAAGACATGAAAAAATGTATCCAAGTTGAAAAATCTAGAAGACAAAATAAATTTCAGTTTTTTTTTAAAAAAAAATTTGTGGGTTAGATTCTAAATGAGGTGGATTAGACTATGGAAGCAAACATACACTATCCTATGGGCTTGAAATCGGATCCCCTAGTGGGATGAGACGTAAACTATTTTTCATGGAACATAGAGAAACCATACGACTTACGACCTTGAGGAAAAAGTCGATTTCAAATGGGGAGTATTGTCAGGAAATAATCATAGGAGTTTTTTGATAATTAAATAATATATATATAAACTTAGTTTTTGTTAGTTTCTTGGAAAGTTATTGGAGAGTTAGAGTTAGTAAGAGAATGTTATTTTACATAGAAAAGAAGAGTGTGAGATAGGAGGTTCTGATGATGATTATTGACGAAAAGAAGTTATTGATAGATAATTAGCGTTTCCGAATCCAGCAGTGTTGCTAAGAAAAAAACATTAGATTTATTTTGACTACTAGAATTTAAATCTTGACTATAAATGTTCATATCAATCGTAGAAGTGCTACAGATGTGTCAAGACCATACGGCAAGTGGAACAATTATTAATACTGTAAATGCAAAGATTTGCATATGTGTTGGCAATTGTATTTTTGGCAATATATATACATATTTATGGAGATAATATGTTAATTTCATTATTTTTCAATTTGATGATTTAATTCTTGGTGATCAAGAAATAGTCGATTCTAATTATTGGATGGCGTCCTAATATCAATAAGGAAACTTGATTATTTGGAAAGTTATTGAAAAAGGTATATGCACTTGTTTTTTGGAAAAGTTTTATTTGGAAAGCTGATTTGCTGTAGATTTGGCATGATTTGCTGGGCTCTGAGTTCCCATGATTAATGGGATGCTTTCCTGAATTTTTGGATGAATATCTGAGTTGTTATGGAAACTTTCCTAAAGTGTCACACGGAGTGTCACACAACCGAATTTGTTTTCCTTATTTATTGCGGCAGTAAATCCGATTTGGTAACTGAACGAATTGAAGATATGGAAGTTACCAAGGCTATTTAAGGTTTTCGTTTTCTGTGAAAACCGATTGATGACGGAGTTTTGATTTTTGTGGGAAAAGCTTTATTCGTTTCTTGTGCCGTTGGTTTTCTTTCACTCTCATCGCTTCTGCGTTTGAGTTAGTGATTGTTTTACACACTCGACTTAATCTGTGGATTTCATCGTTCTACTGAGTGTGTTGTGTATTGCATCCGAGGACTTCGATCTTGTGTTCCAGGAGGTGTCCCAGGAGGCAATATTATTTGTTCTTCATTGAAGCTCAGTCTCGGGAGGAGGCTGCATTCGAACTCGGGAGGAGTTCTGTTTCTTAGACAAGGGGAGCTTGTCGTTCTTGATCGTGGGCGAGGAGATCTTGCCATAACACGGGTTTCGGGAGGAACCAACAACAAGGTGATCTTGTTGTTATCTAGATCTCGGGAGAGGTCGTTCTAAAGTCAACGAGATCTCGCAAAAACAATTTCCTTGGGGAAGTTAGCTAGAGGCGGCGACAAAGATAAGAGAAGTCTTTATTTGTATAAGTCCGATTGTCTTGTAATTTCGTGAACTCAAAGAAATATTTTTATATCTGGACGTGGCCCCGCAGACGTAGGCTGGTTGCCGAACTGCGTTACCAACCTCCTGTGTCATTTATTTCCGCGTTTTTATATTGTCCATCATTGCATTTGTCATCGGTGTCACACGTAACATCCTGTAACACCCTGTGTGACACCGCAGAACTAATCGTAATTTTTCAAATACGAAGAAATTGCAAAAAAAACTTGCTCACTAAAGTATAGACAATAATGACGTCATCACGAAAGACATGAAAAAATGTATCCAAGTTGAAGAAATCTAGAAGACAATAAATTTCAGTTTCTTTTTTGAAAAATTTTGTGGGTTGAATTCTAAATGAGGTGGATTAGACTATAAAAGCAAACATACATTATCCTATGGGCTTGAAATCGGATCACCTAGTGGGATGAGACGTAAACTATTTTGCATGGAACATGGAGAAGCCATACGACTTACGACCTTGAGGAAAAAGGCAATTTCGAATAAGGGATTATTGTTAGGAAATAATCATAGGAGTATTTTGATAATTATATAATATGTTTATAAACTTAGTTTTTGTTAGTTTCTTGGAAAGTTATTGGAGAGTCAGAGTTAGTAAGAGAGGGTTATTATACATAGAAAAGGGAAGTGTGAGATAGGAGGTTGTAGTGTTGCTAAAAAAAACATTAAATTTATTTTGACTACTAGAATTTAAAACTTGACTATAAATGTTCTTATCAATCGTAGAAGTGCTAAAAATGTGTCAAGATCTTAGGGCAAGTGGAATAACTCTTCATACGAAGAAATCTCAAAAAAAACTTGCTTACTAAAGTATAGACAATAATAATGTCATTACGAAAGACATGAAAAAATGTATCTAAGTTGAAAAATCTAGAAGACAAAATAAATTTCAGTTTTTTTTCTAAAAAATTTTGTTGGGTTGGATTCTAAATGCAGTGGATTAGACTATGGAAGCAAACATACACTTTCCTATGTGCTTGAAATTGGATCACCTAGGGGGATGAGAAGTAAACTATTTTGCATGGAACATGGAGAAGCCATACGACTTACGTCCTTGAGGAAAAAGTCGATTTCGAATGGGGGTGTAATACTCGGCTGTATGGACTATTATTATTTTAATATAAATGATATTTTTGTTAATATGTCAAATCAAGTTCACTTTATGAAAAGAAAGAGTTATTATGATCTTAATGATTTATGAGGATTTTAAGAAAATTTCGGAAATTTTAGAAGTCTAACGCTAATTTTCACGAGAATTACGTTTATCGTAATCGAAGGGATATTTTGGTAAAAATAGTAAACGAGGTCCGAATTACGAACGAATGGTTTTAATAGAACCCTACTGATAAGTTGGATTTATTGGCGAAATAAGGAGATTTGGAGAAACCGAATCGTCGGTTAATTAACGAAACAAAGGACGAAACAAATAGAAAATCAAAGGAAGAGCAAAAAGGTAATTTGCCAAACCAAATTATATTAAAAACTTCATTCTTCTCTTTCTCTTCTCCAGATCACGATTCTCTCTGGTTTTCTCTCCCTCCTCTCGCGACTCCTTTCTCTCCCTCGATTCTCCTTTGCCGACGCTCGTTCTTACTTCAATCGACCTCCGTTCTTTGTGTTTTCTTCTCCATTCACGATTCTAAGTAAGTCTCTAACGTTTCCCAGCCTTAGTTCTTATTTTTGCGGAGTTAAAAACGATTAGGGTTTCGTTTAGGGTTTGTGAAAATCGTGATTTAGGGTTCGAGGTTGATAGGTTTATTGTGATTGTGAATATAAAGAACGTATTGAACGTTGTTGGACGAAGTTAAATTGATTTGTGAGAAAAGTTAAAATTAGAGAATTTTAGGGGTTTTCGAAAAAGCTCGTTAATAAAAGTTTTGAGGTATCGAGTGTTGAACGCTCGATAAAAGTGTTTCAAGGAATCAAATTAGAGCTTTAAAGAATTTCCTTAGTTAAGGTTTCGTTAAATTTGGACGTTTAATAGTTTAAACTCGTTTTGATGATAATAATGTGAAATTGCTCTAGGTGAACGCTCGTGGACGGAGCTTGGATTGCATCTGACACGAGGTAAGTTCTCGTGACTTACTCTGGCCTATTGGCCTACACCGTACGTCGATGTTGTCTCGAGGAGTTTTGGTGACGCGTTTGTTTAAATTGTTTTGGTTGGGTAGTTAGGTTTAGTTGTTTTATAGGTTATGTCTTTAATTGCTTTTATTGTCTTGATGGTACGTATGATGCATGTTTAAATTATGTTATAAATTGTTCACGCATCACGTATTTTAAAAGAGCATGAAAAGGAATTTCCGCACTATGTTTTTAAGAAAATGGCGATGCGGCCTGGAGAGGGGCTATTGATCTATTGTGTAGATCGATTACGGGTCTGTCACAATACCGCATCTAATACGAACTCATGTATGTTATGGTCATGCGAGATGGGGCTCAGGCACGGCTGTACGTGTTGTAAGCGTGTACCCCCCTCCTCTAGGTGGAAAGGGTAGTCCAACCGCTGGACGTGCCCTCTCCGGTTAGGGGGTTGAGATCTCGGTGACACCCACGATGTAAAGATAAGAAATGGTTGCACGATTTATGAACTCATATGCACAGCATGCATTTACATTTACGAGCCTTATTGAGATTTTTATCTCATAGTGTGTCTGTATGGTGTAGGTGACTTCGACATAGGTGAGGACGAGATCCCTCCACCTGAGGAGTGATGCAGTTGACGAAGGATTGTGGCGGTGGTGTGTTGGCGCAGTCGAGGCGTTTCACAACCCGTGGGGATGTATGTACAGTATTTTTGGGATGTTTTGGATAAGTTTAAGGAAAATATTTGTATAGATAGAACATTTTAGGATGATTGATTCTGGATAGTAGATAGGTTACGTTTTGAGTTGTTTTAAAACGTTTTGGAAATGTATTTTGCAAATATTCGGTATTAGGGAAATGTTCGATTTTTAAATATATCCACGCGGTTTGTTTTTACGAAAACGGGTTATGTTTTAGTTGAGTTTTAAGTTGTCATTTTGGGTGATTGATAAAGTGAGGAATGGATAAGATTTTGAGTGAGTAGGTTTGAATGTATATTTGATGTTTGTGTTGATGAAATGGTGAAGGAGGGGATTGACGAAGTGAGGAATGGATAAGATTTTGAGTGAGTAGGTTTGAATGTATATTTGATGTTTGTGTTGATGAAATGGTGAAGGAGGGTGTTAGGCGTATAGAGAAGAAGAGGAAGAGAAAGAAAGAGGAATGAGAAAAGAAAGGGAGAGGGAGGCAGTGTTGCTAAGAAAAAAACTTTAGATTTATTTTGACTTAGAATTTAAAATTTGACTATAAATGTTCATATCAATCGTAGAAGTGCTAAAGATGTGTCAAGACCTTATGGCAAGTGGAACAACTCTTCATACGAAGAAATCGCAAAAAAACTTGCTTACTAAAGTATAGACAATAATGATGCCATCACAAAAGACATGAAAAAATGTGTCCAAGTTGAAACATCTAGAAGACAAAATAAATTTCAGTTTATTTTCTGAAAAATTTTGTAGGTTGGATTCTAAATGAGGTGGATTACACTATAGAAGCAAACATACACTATCCTATGGGCTTGAAATCGGATCACCTAGTGGGATGAGACGTAAACTATTTTGCATGGAACATGAAGAAGCATACGACTTACGACCTTGAGGAAAAAGTCGATTTCGAATAAGGGAGTATTGTTAGGAAATAATCATAGGAGTATTTTAATAATTATATAATATGTTTATAAACTCAGTTTTTGTTATTTTCTTGGAAAGTTATTGGAGAGTTAGAGTTAGTAAGATAAGGTTATTATACATAGAAAAGGGGAGTGTGAGATAGGAGGTTGTGATGATGATTATTGGCGAAGAGAAGTTAGTGATAGATAATTAGCGTTTCCGAATCTAGCAGTGTTGCTAAGAAAAAAATTTTAGATTTATTTTGACTTAGAATTTAAAATTTGACTATAAATGTTCATATCAATCGTAGAAGTGCTAAAGATGTGTCAAGACCTTAAGGCAAGTGGAACAACTCTTCATACGAAGAAATCGCAAAAAAACTTGCTTACTAAAGTATAGACAATAATGATGTCATCATTGTAATACCCCAGATTTTTTTAGGTTAATTTAATTAATTTAAGTTAGGTTAGTTATTGGGTTAATTAAATTATTTCTTGGGAGTTTAGGTGGAGGAGTTAGACCGAGGGTGAGGTGAAAGTCAATTTATAGAAATTTAACGGTCGAAGAACGGGATTTAACGGAGTTTTAGAGGGGCCGAATATACGGGAAGGCAAAACGATAATTAGATATTTTAGGTGGTGAGCCTTGTGAGGGTGTGGGACAGTTGTATGCAGGTGGTGAGCCTTGTGAGGGTTGTGGGACAGTTGTATGCAGGTGGTGAGCCTTGTGAGGGTGTGGGACAGTTGTATGCAGGTGGTGAGCCTTGTGAGGGTTGTGGGACAGTTGTATGTAGGTGGTGAGCCTTGTGAGGGTGTGGGACAGTTGTATGCAGGTGGTGAGCCTTGTGAGGGTGTGGGACAGTTGTATGCAGGTGGTGAGCCTTGTGAGGGTTGTGGGACAGTTGTATGTAGGTGGTGAGCCTTGTGAGGGTTGTGGGACAGTTGTATGTAGGTGGTGAGCCTTGTGAGGGTTGTGGGACAGTTGTATGCAGGTGGTGAGCCTTGTGAGGGTTGTGGGACAGTTGTATGCAGGTGGTGAGCCTTGTGAGGGTGTGGGACAGTTGTATGCAGGTGGTGAGCCTTGTGAGGGTTGTGGGACAGTTGTATGTAGGTGGTGAGCCTTGTGAGGGTTGTGGGACAGTTGTATGTAGGTGGTGAGCCTTGTGAGGGTTGTGGGACAGTTGTATGTAGGTGGTGAGCCTTGTGAGGGTGTGGGACAGTTGTATGCAGGTGGTGAGCCTTGTGAGGGTGTGGGACAGTTGTATGCAGGTGGTGAGCCTTGTGAGGGTTGTGGGACAGTTGTATGCAGGTGGTGAGCCTTGTGAGGGTTGTGGGACAGTTGTATGTAGGTGGTGAGCCTTGTGAGGGTTGTGGGACAGTTGTATGTAGGTGGTGAGCCTTGTGAGGGTTGTGGGACAGTTGTATGCAGGTGGTGAGCCTTGTGAGGGTGTGGGACAGTTGTATGTAGGTGGTGAGCCTTGTGAGGGTTGTGGGACAGTTGTATGTAGGTGGTGAGCCTTGTGAGGGTTGTGGGACAGTTGTATGCAGGTGGTGAGCCTTGTGAGGGTTGTGGGACAGTTGTATGCAGGTGGTGAGCCTTGTGAGGGTGTGGGACAGTTGTATGCAGGTGGTGAGCCTTGTGAGGGTTGTGGGACAGTTGTATGCAGGTGGTGAGCCTTGTGAGGGTTGTGGGACAGTTGTATGCAGGTGGTGAGCCTTGTGAGGGTTGTGGGACAGTTGTATGCAGGTGGTGAGCCTTGTGAGGGTGTGGGACAGTTGTATGCAGGTGGTGAGCCTTGTGAGGGTTGTGGGACAGTTGTATGCAGGTGGTGAGCCTTGTGAGGGTTGTGGGACAGTTGTATGCAGGTGGTGAGCCTTGTGAGGGTTGTGGGACAGTTGTATGCAGGTGGTGAGCCTTGTGAGGGTTGTGGGACAGTTGTATGCAGGTGGTGAGCCTTGTGAGGGTGTGGGACAGTTGTATGCAGGTGGTGAGCCTTGTGAGGGTGTGGGACAGTTGTATGTAGGTGGTGAGCCTTGTGAGGGTTGTGGGACAGTTGTATGTAGGTGGTGAGCCTTGTGAGGGTTGTGGGACAGTTGTATGTAGGTGGTGAGCCTTGTGAGGGTTGTGGGACAGTTGTATGCAGGTGGTGAGCCTTGTGAGGGTTGTGGGACAGTTGTATGCAGGTGGTGAGCCTTGTGAGGGTTGTGGGACAGTTGTATGCAGGTGGTGAGCCTTGTGAGGGTGTGGGACAGTTGTATGTAGGTGGTGAGCCTTGTGAGGGTGTGGGACAGTTGTATGTAGGTGGTGAGCCTTGTGAGGGTGTGGGACAGTTGTATGCAGGTGGTGAGCCTTGTGAGGGTTGTGGGACAGTTGTATGCAGGTGGTGAGCCTTGTGAGGGTGTGGGACAGTTGTATGCAGGTGGTGAGCCTTGTGAGGGTGTGGGACAGTTGTATGCAGGTGGTGAGCCTTGTGAGGGTGTGGGACAGTTGTATGTAGGTGGTGAGCCTTGTGGGGGGTGTGGGACGTTGTATGTAGGTGGTGAGCCTTGTGAGGGTTGTGGACAGTTGTATGTAGGTGGTGAGCCTGTGAGGGTTGTGGGACAGTTGTATGTAGGTGGTGAGCCTTGTGAGGGTTGTGGGACAGTTGTATGCAGGTGGTGAGCCTTGTGAGGGTTGTGGGACAGTTGTATGTAGGTGGTGAGCCTTGTGAGGGTTGTGGGACAGTTGTATGTAGGTGGTGAGCCTTGTGAGGTTGTGGGACAGTTGTATGCAGGTGGTGAGCTTGTGAGGGTTGTGGGACAGTTGTATGTAGGTGGTGAGCCTGTGAGGGTTGTGGGACAGTTGTATGCAGGTGGTGAGCCTTGTGAGGTTGTGGGACAGTTGTATGTAGGTGGTGAGCTTGTGAGGGTTGTGGACAGTTGTATGCAGGTGGTGAGCTTGTGAGGGTTGTGGGACAGTTGTACGTAGGTGGTGAGCCTTGTGAGGGTTGTGGGACAGTTGTATGTAGGTGGTGAGCCTTGTGAGGTTGTGGGCTAGTTGTGTGTAGGTTGTGAAAACTTGTGCGGATGTGGGACAGTTGTACGTAGGTTGTGAGTATCGTGTAGGTTGTGGGCTAGTTGTGTGTAGGCTGTGAGTCTTGTGCAGGCCGTGGGTGAGTTGTACGTAGGTTGTGAGTATCGTGTAGGTTGTGGGCTAGTTGTGTGTAGGCTGTGAGTCTTGTGCAGGCCGTGGGTGAGTTGTACGTAGGTTGTGAGTATCGTGTAGGTTGTGGGCTAGTTGTGTGTAGGCTGTGAGTATTGTGCAGGCCGTGGGTGAGTTGTACGTAGGTTGTGAGTATCGTGTAGGTTGTGGGCTAGTTGTGTGTAGGCTGTGAGTATTGTGCAGGATGTGGCGGGTGAGTTGTACATAGGTTGTGAGTATCGTGTAGGTTGTGGGCTAGTTGTGTGTAGGCTGTGAGTCTTGTGAGGGTTGTGGGACAGTTGTATGTAGGTGGTGAGCTTGTGAGGGTTGTGGGACAGTTGTATGTAGGTGGTGAGCCTTGTGAGGGTTGTGGGACAGTTGTATGTAGGTGGTGAGCTTGTGAGGGTTGTGGGACAGTTGTATGCAGGTGGTGAGCCTTGTGAGGGTTGTGGGACAGTTGTATGTAGGTGGTGAGCTTGTGAGGGTGTGGGACAGTTGTATGCAGGTGGTGAGCCTGTGAGGGTTGTGGGACAGTTGTATGTAGGTGGTGAGCTTGTGAGGGTTGTGGGACAGTTGTATGCAGGTGGTGAGCCTGTGAGGGTTGTGGGACAGTTGTATGTAGGTGGTGAGCCTTGTGAGGGTTGTGGGACAGTTGTATGTAGGTGGTGAGCCTGTGAGGGTTGTGGACAGTTGTATGTAGGTGGTGAGCTTGTGAGGGTTGTGGGACAGTTGTACGTAGGTTGTGAGTATCGTGTAGGTTGTGGGCTAGTTGTGTGTAGGCTGTGAGTCTTGTGCAGGCCGTGGGTGAGTTGTACGTAGGTTGTGAGTATCGTGTAGGTTGTGGGCTAGTTGTGTGTAGGCTGTGAGTATTGTGCAGGCCGTGGGTGAGTTGTACGTAGGTTGTGAGTATCGTGTAGGTTGTGGGCTAGTGTGTAGGCTGTGAGTATTGTGCAGGCCGTGGGTGAGTTGTACGTAGGTTGTGAGTATCGTGTAGGTTGTGGGCTAGTTGTGTGTAGGCTGTGAGTATTGTGCAGGCCGTGGGTGAGTTGTACGTAGGTGGTGAGCCTTGTGAGGGTTGTGGACAGTTGTATGTAGGTGGTGAGCTTGTGAGGGTTGTGGGACAGTTGTATGTAGGTGGTGAGCCTTGTGAGGTTGTGGGACAGTTGTATGTAGGTGGTGAGTCTGATGAGATTGTGAATCAATTGTACACATGTTGTGAGTCTTGAGCAGGTTGTGGGTAAGTTGTACGTAGGTTGTGAGTTTTGTGCGCGTTGTGTGTCGTAGGTATGCATATGATGTAATGAGATGTGATGTGTGTGTGCAGTCGTGGTGAGTACGGGGCCACCTGACTACATGGGACGGCGGGACGTATTGCCACGTGATCGAGGTTAAAACCGAGGGACGGCGATACGTAACACCTCGAGGACCGTTATAAAGGTAGAGTATGGGGCCACCTGACTACGTGGGACGGCGGGACGTAACGCAACGTGGTCGAGGTTAAAATCGAGGGACGGCGATACGTAACGCCTCAGGGACCATTATAAAGGTAGAGTACGGGGCCGCCTGACTACGTGGGACGGCGGAACGTAACGCCACGTGGTCGTGGTTAAAACCGAGGGATGGCGATACATAACGCCTTGGGGACCGTTATAAAGGTAGAGTACAGGGCCACCTGACTACGTGGGACGGCGGGTCGTAACGCCACGTGGTTAAGGTTAAAACCGAGGGATCGCGATACGAAACTCCTCGGGGACTGTTATAAAGGTAAACAGTGCGATGTGGGGGTTTGGTTGTAACTTGTGGACCCCGTTCCTAGGGGAACTGGGACGGCGGTGACGTGCCGGTAAACAGTGCGGTGTATGGACTGACTGCCCGGTGCGGTTACATCCCAAACCTCGGTGAGATGCGATGCGGTGAGATAATGACAACGTGTGTAGAGACCTGCATGTGTTAGGATTGCATAACCAGTTTTCATGCTTCATGTTTATTTTTCGGCACTCTACTTGCTAAGCTTTGAGCTTATAGTGTGTTCTGTGGTGTAGGTACTGCTGAGCGGGAGGGTGAGTACCGAGAGCATGACCCGGAGTAGATGGCAGTTGGTGGCGTGCAACCAGGGCCCCGGCTGATGGCAGTGTTAGGGCAACCCGACCCAGGAGGAGCTGTGGCTCGATTTTGATGGGGAGCAGGGCTCCTCTTTGTTTATTTTTGTGGGAGTGGTGTAGTGGTTGTATATAACCATAGTTAAGGGTGATGTGTCACCCTATACTGTGAACTTTCTTCATTTTGGGTTGATAGTACAATCTCTCTACTGATATGATGTTGATTGTCTAGAGATTTCGTATGTTGGTCAAATTGTTAGAAATATTCTGGATTACTTATGAATATGATTTGTTTGCAGGTATTTAGCATTTTGAAAGCGTCATATTCAGGTGTTACTCTGCCGAAATTTTGGGGAGGACGCTGTGGTGCTTAACGGTTAGGATTGAGAAAAAATTAGTAAGTCTAGGAAGCTAAGTAAGACATAAGAGAGCTTCGGGAGGTTAGTTTTAATTCTGCTGCGTGAGTTTTAGCGTTGTGAGTGTAAGCAAATGAGATAGTTGAGCGAGTCGTTAGATCAGAGCAGTCCCTGTGTGAACCGGGAACCCGGGTGGATTTTCGGGGCGTTACAATCACGAAAGACATGAAAAAATGTATCCAAGTTGAAAAATCTAAAAGACAAAATAAATTTTAGTTTTTTTTCTAAAAAAATTTGTGGGTTGGGTTCTAAATGAGGTGGATTAGACTATGGATGCAAACATACACTATCATATGGGCTTGAATTCGGATCACCTAATGGGATGAGACGTAAACTATTTTGCATGGAACATGGAGAAGCCATACGACTTACAACCTTGAGAAAAAAGTCGATTTTGAATGGAGAGTATTGTGAGGAAATAATCAAAGGAGTATTTTGATAATTATATAATATGTTTATAAACTTAGTTTTTGTTAGTTTCTTGGAAAGTTATTGGAGAGTTAGAGTTAGTAAGAGAGTATTATACCTAGAAAAGAAGAGTGTGAGATAGGAGTTTGTGATGATGATTATTGACGAAGAAAAGTTATTGATAGATAATTAGCGTTTCTGAATCTAGCATTGTTGCTAAGAAAAAAACATTAAATTTATTTAGACTATTAGAATTTAAAACTTGGCTATAAACGTTTATATCAATCGTAGAAGTGCTAAAGATGTGTCAAGACCTTAGGACAAGTGGAACAACTCTTCATACGAAGAAATCGCAAAAAAACTTGCTTACTAAAGTATAGACAATAATGATGTCATCACGAAAAACATGAAAAAATGTATCCAAGTTGAAAAATCAGAAGACAAAATAAATTTCAATTTTTTTTCTAAAAAAATTTGTGGGTTGGATTCTAAATGAGGTGGATTAGACTATGGAAACAAACATACACTATTCTATAGGCTTGAAATCGGATCACCCAGTGGGATTAGACGTAAACTATTTTACATAAAACATGGAGAAGCCATACGACTTACGACCTTGACGAAAAACTCGATTTCAAATGGGAGTGTTGTTAGGAAATAATCATAGGAGTATTTTAAATATTATATAATATGTTTATAACTTAGTTTTTGTTAGTATCTTGGAAAGTTATTGGAAAGTTAGAGTTAATAAGAGTGAGTTATTATGCATAGAAAAAGAGAGTCTGAGATAAGAGGTTGTGATGATAATTATTGACGAAGAGAAGTTATTGATAGATAATTAGCGTTTCAGAATCTAGCAGCGTTGCTAAGAAAAAAACATGAGATTTATTTTGACTACTAGAATTTAAAACTTGACTATAAATGTTCATATCAATCGTAAAAGTGATTAAGATGTGTCAAGACCTTAGAGCAAGTGGAACAACTCTTCATACGAAGAAATCGCAAAAAAAACTTTCTTACTAAAGTATAGACAATAATGATGTCATCACGAAAGAAATGAAAAAATGTATCCAAGTTGAAAAATCTAGAAGATAAAATAAATTTCAGTTTTTTTCTAAAAAATTTTGTGGGTACGATTCTAAATGAGGTAGATTAGACTATGGAAAAAACATACACTATCCTATGGTCTTGAAATTGGATCACATAGGGGGATGAGACGTAAACTATTTGCATGGAACATGGAGAAGCCATACGACTTACGACCTTGAGAAAAAGTCGATTAGAATTGAGAGTATTGTTAGGAAATAATCATAGGAGTTTTTTGATAATTATATAATATGTTTATAAACTTAGTTTTTGTTAGTATCTTGGAAAAGTTATTAGAAGTTAGAGTTAATAAGAGTGAGTTATTATGCATAGAAAAAGAGAGTCTGAGATAGGAGGTTGTGATGATAATTATTGACGAAGAGAAGTTATTGATAGATAATTAGCGTTTCAGAATCTAGCAAGCGTTGCTAAGAAAAAAAACATGAGATTTATTTTAACTACTAGAATTAAAACTTGACTGTAAATGTTCATATCAATCGTAAAAGTGATTAAGATGTGTCAAGACCTTAGAGCAAGTGGAACAACTCTTCATACGAAGAAATCGCAAAAAAAACTTTCTTACTAAATTATAGACAATAATGATGTCATCACGAAAGAAATGAAAAAATGTATCCAACTTGAAAAATCTAGAAGAAAAAAATAAATTTCAGTTTTTTTTCTAAAAAATTTTGTGGGTACGATTCTAAATGAGGTAGATTAGACTATGGAAAAAAACATACACTATCCTATGGTCTTGAAATTGGATCACATAGGGAGATGAGACGTAAACTATTTTTCATGGAACATGGAGAAGCCATACGACTTACGACCTTGAGGAAAAAGTCGATTTAGAATGGAGAGTATTGTTAGGAAATAATAATAGGAGTTTTTTGATAATTATATAATATATATATAAACTTGGTTTTTGTTAGTTTTTTGGAAAGTTATTGGAGAGTTAGAGTTAGTTAGAGAGTGTTATTTTATATAGAAAAGGAGAGTGTGAGATAGGAGGTTGTGATGTTGATTATTTACGGAGAGAAGTTATTGATAGATAATTAGCGTTTTTGAATCTAGCAGTGTTGCTAAGAAAAAAAACATTAGATTTATTTAGATTATTAGAATTTAAAATTTGACTATAAATGTTAATATCAATCGTAGAAATGCTAAAGATGTGTCAAGTCCTTAGGGCAAGTGGAAAAACTGTTCACACGAAGAAATCTAAAAAAAAACATGCTTACTAAGTATAGACAATAATGAAGTCATTACGAAAGACATGAAAAAATGTAGCCAAGTTAAAAAATCTAGAAGACAAAATAAATTTCAGTTTTTTTTTCTAAAAAATTTTGTGGGTTGGATTCTAAATGAGATAGATTAGACTATGGAAGCCAACATACAATATCCTATGGGCTTGAAATTGGATCACCTAGTGGGATGAGACGTAAATTATTTGCATAGAACATAGAGAAACCACACGACTTACGACCTTGAGGAAAAAGTCGATTTCAAATGGGGATATTGTCAGGAAATAATCATAGGAGTTTTTTGATAATTAAATAATATATATAAACTTAGTTTTTGTTAGTTTCTTGGAAAGTTATGGGAGAGTTAGAGTTAGTAGAGAGTGTTATTTTACATAGAAAAGAAGAGTGAGATAGGAGGTTCTGATGATGATTATTGACGAAAAGAAGTTATTGATAGATAATTAGCGTTTCCGAATCCAGCAGTGTTGCTAAGAAAAAAAGATTAGATTTATTTTGACTACTAGAATTTAAATCTGACTATAAATGTTCATATCAATCGTAGAAGTGCTAAATATATATCAAGACCTTAGGGCAAATGGAAAAACTCTCATACGAAGAAATCTCAAAAAAACTTGCTTACTAAAGTATAGACAATGATGATATCATCACGAAAGACATGAAAAAATGTATCCAAGTTGAAAAATCTAAAAGACAAAATAAATTTTAGTTTTTTTTCTAAAAAATTTGTGGGTTGGGTTCTAAATGAGGTGGATTAGACTATGGATGCAACATACACTATCATATGGGCTTGAATTCGGATCACCTAATGGGATGAGACGTAAACTATTTGCATGGAACATGGAGAAGCCATACGACTTACAACCTTGAGAAAAAAGTCGATTTTGAATGGAGAGTATTGTGAGGAAATAATCAAAGGAGTATTTTGATAATTATATAATATGTTTATAAACTTAGTTTTTGTTAGTTTCTTGGAAAGTTATTGGAGAGTTAGAGTTAGTAAGAGAGTATTATACCTAGAAAAGAAGAGTGTGAGATAGGAGTTTGTGATGATGATTATTGACGAAGAAAAGTTATTGATAGATAATTAGCGTTTCTGAATCTAGCATTGTTGCTAAGAAAAAAACATTAAATTTATTTAGACTATTAGAATTTAAAACTTGGCTATAAACGTTTATATCAATCGTAGAAGTGCTAAAGATGTGTCAAGACCTTAGGACAAGTGGAACAACTCTTCATACGAAGAAATCGCAAAAAAACTTGCTTACTAAAGTATAGACAATAATGATGTCATCACGAAAAACATGAAAAAATGTATCCAAGTTGAAAAATCAGAAGACAAAATAAATTTCAATTTTTTTTCTAAAAAAATTTGTGGGTTGGATTCTAAATGAGGTGGATTAGACTATGGAAACAAACATACACTATTCTATAGGCTTGAAATCGGATCACCCAGTGGGATTAGACGTAAACTATTTTACATAAAACATGGAGAAGCCATACGACTTACGACCTTGACGAAAAACTCGATTTCAAATGGGGAGTGTTGTTAGGAAATAATCATAGGAGTATTTTAAATATTATATAATATGTTTATAAACTTAGTTTTTGTTAGTATCTTGGAAAGTTATTGGAAAGTTAGAGTTAATAAGAGTGAGTTATTATGCATAGAAAAAGAGAGTCTGAGATAAGAGGTTGTGATGATAATTATTGACGAAGAGAAGTTATTGATAGATAATTAGCGTTTCAGAATCTAGCAGCGTTGCTAAGAAAAAAACATGAGATTTATTTTGACTACTAGAATTTAAAACTTGACTATAAATGTTCATATCAATCGTAAAAGTGATTAAGATGTGTCAAGACCTTAGAGCAAGTGGAACAACTCTTCATACGAAGAAATCGCAAAAAAAACTTTCTTACTAAAGTATAGACAATAATGATGTCATCACGAAAGAAATGAAAAAATGTATCCAAGTTGAAAAATCTAGAAGATAAAATAAATTTCAGTTTTTTTTCTAAAAAATTTTGTGGGTACGATTCTAAATGAGGTAGATTAGACTATGGAAAAAAACATACACTATCCTATGGTCTTGAAATTGGATCACATAGGGGGATGAGACGTAAACTATTTTGCATGGAACATGGAGAAGCCATACGACTTACGACCTTGAGGAAAAAGTCGATTTAGAATTGAGAGTATTGTTAGGAAATAATCATAGGAGTTTTTTGATAATTATATAATATGTTTATAAACTTAGTTTTTGTTAGTATCTTGGAAAGTTATTAGAAAGTTAGAGTTAATAAGAGTGAGTTATTATGCATAGAAAAAGAGAGTCTGAGATAGGAGGTTGTGATGATAATTATTGACGAAGAGAAGTTATTGATAGATAATTAGCGTTTCAGAATCTAGCAGCGTTGCTAAGAAAAAAACATGAGATTTATTTTAACTACTAGAATTTAAAACTTGACTGTAAATGTTCATATCAATCGTAAAAGTGATTAAGATGTGTCAAGACCTTAGAGCAAGTGGAACAACTCTTCATACGAAGAAATCGCAAAAAAAACTTTCTTACTAAATTATAGACAATAATGATGTCATCACGAAAGAAATGAAAAAATGTATCCAACTTGAAAAATCTAGAAGAAAAAAATAAATTTCAGTTTTTTTTCTAAAAAATTTTGTGGGTACGATTCTAAATGAGGTAGATTAGACTATGGAAAAAAACATACACTATCCTATGGTCTTGAAATTGGATCACATAGGGAGATGAGACGTAAACTATTTTTCATGGAACATGGAGAAGCCATACGACTTACGACCTTGAGGAAAAAGTCGATTTAGAATGGAGAGTATTGTTAGGAAATAATAATAGGAGTTTTTTGATAATTATATAATATATATATAAACTTGGTTTTTGTTAGTTTTTTGGAAAGTTATTGGAGAGTTAGAGTTAGTTAGAGAGTGTTATTTTATATAGAAAAGGAGAGTGTGAGATAGGAGGTTGTGATGTTGATTATTTACGGAGAGAAGTTATTGATAGATAATTAGCGTTTTTGAATCTAGCAGTGTTGCTAAGAAAAAAAACATTAGATTTATTTAGATTATTAGAATTTAAAATTTGACTATAAATGTTAATATCAATCGTAGAAATGCTAAAGATGTGTCAAGTCCTTAGGGCAAGTGGAAAAACTGTTCACACGAAGAAATCTAAAAAAAACATGCTTACTAAAGTATAGACAATAATGAAGTCATTACGAAAGACATGAAAAAATGTATCCAAGTTAAAAAATCTAGAAGACAAAATAAATTTCAGTTTTTTTTCTAAAAAATTTTGTGGGTTGGATTCTAAATGAGATAGATTAGACTATGGAAGCCAACATACAATATCCTATGGGCTTGAAATTGGATCACCTAGTGGGATGAGACGTAAATTATTTTGCATAGAACATAGAGAAACCACACGACTTACGACCTTGAGGAAAAAGTCGATTTCAAATGGGGAGTATTGTCAGGAAATAATCATAGGAGTTTTTTGATAATTAAATAATATATATATAAACTTAGTTTTTGTTAGTTTCTTGGAAAGTTATTGGAGAGTTAGAGTTAGTAAGAGAGTGTTATTTTACATAGAAAAGAAGAGTGAGATAGGAGGTTCTGATGATGATTATTGACGAAAAGAAGTTATTGATAGATAATTAGCGTTTCCGAATCCAGCAGTGTTGCTAAGAAAAAAAGATTAGATTTATTTTGACTACTAGAATTTAAATCTTGACTATAAATGTTCATATCAATCGTAGAAGTGCTAAATATATATCAAGACCTTAGGGCAAATGGAAAAACTCTTCATACGAAGAAATCTCAAAAAAACTTGCTTACTAAAGTATAGACAATGATGATATCATCACGAAAGACATGAAAAAATGTATCCAAGTTGAAAGATCCAGAAGACAAAATAAATTTAAATTTTTTTTCTAAAAAAATTTGTGGGTTGGATTCTAAATGAGGTGGATTTGACTATGGAAGCAAACAAACACTATCCTATGGGCTTGAAATTGGATCACCTAAGTGGGATGAGACGTAAACTATTTTGCATGGAACATGGAGAAGCCATACGACTGACGACCTTGAGGAAAAAGTTAATTTTGAATTGAGAGTATTGTTACGAAATAATCATAGGAGTATTTTGATGATTATATAATATGTTTATAAACTTAGTTTTTGTTAGTTTCTCGGAAAGTTATTGGAGAGTTAGAGTTAGTAAGAGGGTGCTATTATACCTAGAAACTGGGAGTGTAAGATATGAGGTAGTGATGATGATTATTAACGAAGAGAAGTTATTGATAGATAATTAGCGTTTTCGAATCTAGCAGTGTTGCTAAGAAAAAAAAAATTAGATTTTTTTAAACTATTAAAATTTAAAACTTGACTATAAATGTTCATATCAATCGTAGAAGTGCTAAAGATATGTCATGACCTTAGGGCAAGTGAAACAACTCTTCATACAAACAAATCACAAAAAAACTTGCTTACTAAAATATAGACAATAATGATGTCATCACAAAAGAAATGAAAAAAAGTATCCAAGTTGAAAAATCTAGCAGACAAAATAAATTTCAGTTTTTTTTTCTAAAAACATTTGTGGGTTGAATTCTAAATGATGTGGATTAGACTATGGAAGCAAACATACACTATTCCATGGGCTCGAAATCGGATCACCTACTAGGACGAGACGTGAACTATTTTGCATGGAACATAGAGAAGCCATACGACTTACGACCTTGAGGAAAAAGTCGATTTCGAATGGGGAGTATTGTTAGGAAATAATCATAGGAGTGTTTTAAATATTATATAATATGTTTATAAACTTAGTTTTTGTTAGTTTCTTGGAAAGTTATTGGGGAGTTAGAGTTAGTAAGAGAAGGTTATTATACATAGAAAAGGGAAGTATAATATAGGAGGTTGTGATGAAGATTATTGATGAAGAAATGTTATTAATAGATAATTAGGATTTTCGAATCTAGTATTGTTGCTAAGATTTGTAGTTAGCTTTAAGATTCCGTTTCTTGTAATTTTCGTTTATTTAATGTAACAGAATTTTCAATGCATTAATCTAGCCCTATTGATAAAGAGATGCTGAAACATGTTATACATTGAGATCCTAGTTTGGAAGCCGAAACATACTGCACTGCGAATGAATAAAACGACCTTGGCAAAAATTTATTTCTAACAACTTTAAGATGAATCATGAAGAGTACTTCTAAGAGCTACACTTGTTTTTTATGTCTCTTTTATTATGTTTTGGTTACTTTTGTTTAGTTCAAAACTCGTCAAAATTTTTGAAATAGATGTTCGACAAAATTATCTACTATTATCATGATTAAATTAATGGTGCCACCGTACTACTTTTATTTCTCACCTTGCCCCCTAAAAACTAATATCTCTTCGAAAAATATCTTCTCTCTATTTCACTATTGAAACACCCGGGTTTTTTTTATTGGAGATTTATAGTTGTTTTAATTAATTGAAAAGTAAAGTGAATAAATTTGATTGAAATTAAGTCGGGGGTTAGGCTAATTTAATAACGAGATTTAACGAAATTCGTAATGGTCGATAGCACGGGAGGGCAAAACGGTAAATGAGGATTAATTAACGGTTAGTTTTATTATTAGTATTATTATTATTATTTAATTAAAAATAAAAAATAAAAACAAACGACATAATGGTTTTCAAACCATTCTGTCGCTCGAGTCGGCCAGCGAGAGCAGGGGAGAGGAAAACGGAGAGGGAGAGACGAGCGACGTCCCTCCGACGGCCACCGCCGCGATCTCCGGCGTTCTCCGGCCCGGCCAGACGACGGCGACGTGCTGGGTTGGTTGTCTCCGTGCACAACCCGACAGGTAAGGGTCGATATTTTTACCCTGTTTTCGGCTCTGTTCATGGCCGAGAGTGACGAGCTCGATTGAGCTCCGATCACCGGCGGTTTTTGGTCGTTTCCGGCGTGGGTTTACCGACCCTTGGTCCGGTTCTGATTGCCTGGCCGTGATGAGCCCGATTTGGGCGAAATACAGTGAAGCCCTCTTTAGGGCATTTCGGGTTTTTGCTTGTAGTATGAGATTTTTAGTTAGATTATGTTAATTGAGGCTAGATATGGTTGATTGGTGAGGAATTAAGTAGAATTTGATGAAAAATTGAAAAGGGGAATTTTCCGGGTGAGGGGCAGATTCGAGTTTTGCCAATTTTGACCTAGCTGCGATTGTTTGTCTTAAAATTCCTTTTGGCAGGTTAAAATAGGTTGTTAGAGGAGTACGTGGCCGCTGGAATCGTTCGATTCCGATATCCGACGCAAAAGTTACACGCGTTTGAGTTTCGGGTCGGTTTTTACCGAACCCAAATTAGTGGCCCGTTTAGTTAGGTTTTAGTTGGATTAGGCTAGAAATAGTAGATTGAGAGTAATTTGTGAATGTGGGCTTAATTTTAATAAAGTTTGAATATTTATCGTAGGTCGAGCCGTAGGTGGGCAGGTAACCGAGTAGCCTCAGCGAGATAGGACGCCAGGTAAGTAGTGGTAGCTATTCCTTCGCCTTCGGGCCTACACCATAGAACGGTAGGGTTATTTATTTCGTGTTGTATTGGGTTGTTGGTTTCGTGTCGTATTGCATATTTGAAGCATGCATCATGGTATAACACGTTAGGTACGATTAATAGCATTGTTTGGCATTGTGAGCATGAACGTAAGCAAGTAAAGTTAATTGTAAATGCATCTTAAATAGGTGCCTTATCGGGCTGAGGTGCTGGTAGTAGTACCCCGAGGGGTACTCTATGAGAGATGACAACTAAAACACTTATTGTATCTCAAATAGGTGCCTTGTCGGGCTGAGGTGCTGGTAGTAGCACCCCGAGGGGTACACTATGAGAGATGACAGCTAAAACACTTATTGTATCTCAAATAGGTGCCTTGTCGGGCTGAGGTGCTGGTAGTAGCACCCCGAGGGGTACTCTAAGAGAGATGACAGGTAAAACACTTATTGCATCTTAAATAGGTGCCTTGTCGGGCTGAGGTGCTGGTAGTAGCACCCCGAGGGGTACTCTATGAGAGATGACAGCTAAAACACTTATTGCATTTTGAATAGGTGCCTTGTCGGGCTGAGGTGCTGGTAGTATCACCCCGAGGGGTACTCTATGAGAGATGGTTGGCTAAGACATATAATCCTGAATAGTGTGCCTTGTCGGGCTGAGGTGTTGGTATGTAGCACCCCAGGATGGTGGTTCGAGTGTGGCCATCCTAGACGGTTATGGGATGTGTGCTAACTCGTTCCACACGGCTTATGAAAGATTAAAGCAACGAACAGCTAAGAAGCACAACTGAGTGATAGAAACTGCATGTATTAGGTTGATTGCATTGTGTGTTGTCGTGTTATGTTGAGTCAGTCTGTTGAGTTGCAGTGGGTGGTGTTGTGTTGTGGTGTGGAGTTGTGGTGTTGTGTTGTTGTGTTAGGGTAGGATGGTGTGTGCATTGTTCTTGTTATTATTTGTTACTCCCTACTTGCTAACCGTAAGCTTACGTGTGTGTGTGTTTTGTGGTGTAGGTGACGACTGGAGTACAGATTAGAGCTACGAGAAAAGCTGGGATTGGGACGCAGTCGTTGATGTACGCTGTATGCCGGTGCAGGCAGTTGTCGGGGCGCCTCGACCATGGTCTTCGGGAGTGTGGGCTTTGTATTTTAATAGTATTGTAAATGTCTGTTTGTGGAATTGTTGGAAATGCGTAATGTTTTTGGTTGACAGTTATGAGATAGCTATGTGTCGGGTGATGTTTTGCTAGTTAGGAATGTTAGTATTTTATAGTTTCCTATTTACTGTTGTTTGGAGGTTTTTATATGTAGGATTGTTGAGTGGATAGTTGAGGAAGAATATTCTGGTTGGGAATTGGTTTCTGTGCAGGTACCTAGCATTTTGGAGGCGCCATTTTCAGGCGTTACTTTGCCGAAATTTTCGGGAAGGACGCCGTGGTGCTAAAAGGTTAGGGGTAAGGGTACAGGGTGAGTCTAGGCAGCTAGGTATGATTTAAGAGAGTTTTGGGAGTTTAGTTTTAAATTCAGATGTGTTCGTTTCCTTTTATGTTTGGGAGTCAGTTTTAATGTGGGATTGGTTAGCAAAGTAGCACTCCGAGCCAGGGTGGGTTCGGGGGCGTCACAACTATCAACAACAACCCAAATGGAAAAATTAAATTTATGTATACAACAACTAAATAAAACTATGACAAGTAATAATTTTGCCACTATTTTATTTTACACATAAATGCGATAAAGAAATAGGGTAGACTATTGCCCTAAATACATTTCTTTCCCCTATTCGTCTCTACTATTTCTTCTCATTTCTCTACTTCAATTTACGTATGTCTTGCTTCATATCCAGATTTTAATAACTTTCAAGTCATCATGCAAATACGATAAAGAAATAGAGTAGACTATTGTCCTAAATAGATTTCTCTTTCTTATTTTTTTATACTATTTCTCTATTTCCTACTACTCAAATCTAAGTATCTCTTGCTTTATATATAGATTCTAATTAGTTTCAAGTAATCATGTAAACCAATTTCAAGATATAATTTTCTAGCACCGCTATCAATAGTATTTCAGTCAACATTACAAATTCTTCTTCAAATCTTGAGTAGTTGTCTAATACAAGAACTTTAGAGATCGTAATGACCTTGACATTCTAAACTATTTAAATTTTTTTTATAAAAATATCTCTTCACATATAAATTCACAATTCTTGACTACTAGAATTTAAAACTTGATTATAAATCTTCATATCAATTGTAGAAGTGCTAAAGATGTGTCAAGACCTTAGGTCACGTGGAACAACTCTTCATACGAAGAAATCGCAAAAAAACTTGCTTACTAAAGTATAGACAATAATGATGTCATCACGAAAGACATGAAAAAATATATCCAGGTTGAAAAATTTAGAAGACAAAATAAATTTAATTTTTTTTCTAAAAAACTTTGTGGGTTGAATTCTAAATGAGGTGGATTAGACTATGGAAGCAAACATACACTATCTCATGGACTTGAAATCAGATCACCTAGTGGGATGAGACGTAAACTATTTTGCATGGAACATGAAGAAGCCCTTCGACTTACGACGAAAAAGAACTAAACACCTTAATAGTGGGATAGACTAATGCATGTATAATAAGATCAAAAGTAGGTTTTCTCTTCACATATAAATTGACAATTCTTGAAAAAACATTAAATTTATTTTGACTACTGGAATTTAAAACTTGACTATAAATCTTCATATCAATCGTAGATGTGCGAAAGATGTGTCAAGACCTTAGGTCAAGTGGAACAACTCTTCATACGAAGAAATCGCAAAAAAACTTGCTTACTAAAGTATAGACAATAATGATGTCATCACGAAAGATATGAAAAAATATATCCAGGTTGAAAAATCTAGAAGACAAAATAAATTTCATTTTTTTTCTTAAAAAACTTTGTGGGTTGGATTATAAATAAGGTGGATTAGACTATAGAAGCAAACATACATTATCCTATGGGCTTGAAATCGGATCACCTAGTGGGATGAGACGTAAATTTTTTTGCAAGGAACATGAAGAAGCCATACGACTTACAACCTTATTGAAAAAAAACTAAACACTGTAATAGTAGGATAGACTAATGCATGTATAACATGATCAAAAGTAGGTTTTCTCTTCACATATAAATTGACAATTCTTGAAAAAACATTAGATTTATTTTGACCACTAGAATTTAAAACTTGACTATAAATCTTCATATCAATCGTAGAAGTGCTAAAAATGTGTCAAGACCTTAAGGCAAGTGGAACAACTCTTCATACGAAGAAATCACAAAAAAAATTTGCTTACTAAAGTATAGACAATAATGATGTAATCACGAAAGACATGAAAAAATATATCCAGGTTGAAAAATCTAGAAGACAAAATAAATTTCATTTTTTTTTTCTAAAAAACTTTGTGGGTTGGATTACAATGAGGTGGATTAAACTATGAAAGCAAACATACACTATCCCATGAGCTTGAAATCGGATCATCTAGTGGGATGAGACGTAAACTATTTTGCATGAAAAATGAAGAAGCCCTTACGACCTTATTGAAAAAGAACTAAACACCTTAATAGTGGGATAGACTAATGCATGTATAATAAGATCAAAAGTAGGTTTTCTCTTCACATATAAATTGACAATTCTTGAAAAAACATTAAATTTATTTTGACTACTAGAATTTAAAACTTGACTATAAATCTTCATACCAATCGTAGATGTGCGAAAGATGAGTCAAGACCTTAGGGCAAGTGGAACAACTCTTCATACGAAGAAATTGCAAAAAAACTTGCTTACTAAAGTATAGACAATAATGATGTCATCACGAAAGACATGAAAAAATATATCCATGTTGAAAAATCTAGAAGACAAAATAAATTTCATTTTTTTTTTTCTAAAAAACTTTGTGGGTTAGATTCTAAATGAGGTAGATTAGACTATGGAAGTAAACATACACTATCCTATGGGCTTGAAATCAGATCACCTAGTGGGATGGGACGTAAACTATTTTGCATGGAACATGAAGAAGCCCTTCGACTTACGACGAAAAAGAACTAAACACCTTAATAGTGGGATAGACTAATGCATGTATAATAAGATCAAAAGTAGGTTTTCTCTTCACATATAAATTGACAATTCTTGAAAAAACATTAAATTTATTTTGACTACTAGAATTTAAAACTTGACTATAAATCTTCATATCAATCGTAGATGTGCGAAACATGTGTCAAGACCTTAGGGCAAGTGGAACAACTCTTCATACGAAGAAATCGCAAAAAAACTTGCTTACTAAAGTATAGACAATAATGATGTCATCACGAAAGATATGAAAAAATATATCCAGGTTGAAAAATCTAGAAGACAAAATAAATTTCATTTTTTTTCTTAAAAATTTTGTGGGTTGGATTATAAATGAGGTGGATTAGACTATGGAAGCAAACATCTATCCTATGGGCTTGAAATTAGATCACCTAGTGGGATGGGACGTAAACTATTTTGCATGGAACATGAAGAAGCCCTTCGACTTACGACGAAAAAGAACTAAACACCTTAATAGTGGGATAGACTAATGCATGTATAATAAGATCAAAAGTAGGTTTTCTCTTCACATATAAATTGACAATTCTTGAAAAAACATTAAATTTATTTTGACTACTAGAATTTAAAACTTGACTATAAATCTTCATATCAATCGTAGATGTGCGAAACATGTGTCAAGACCTTAGGGCAAGTGGAACAACTCTTCATACGAAGAAATCGCAAAAAAACTTGCTTACTAAAGTATAGACAATAATGATGTCATCACGAAAGATATGAAAAAATATATCCAGGTTGAAAAATCTAGAAGACAAAATAAATTTCATTTTTTTTCTTAAAAATTTTGTGGGTTGGATTATAAATGAGGTGGATTAGACTATGGAAGCAAACATCTATCCTATGGGCTTGAAATTAGATCACCTAGTGGGATGAGACGTAAACTATTTTGCATGGAATATGAAGAAGCCATACGACTTACGACCTAATTGAAAAAAAACTAAACACCTTAATAGTGAGATAGACTAATGCATGTATAACAAGATCAAAAGTAGGTTTTCTCTTCACATATAAATTGACAATTCTTGAAAAAAAATTAGATTTATTTTGACCACTAGAATTTAAAACTTGATTATAAATCTTCATATCAATCGCAGAAGTACTAAAGATTTGTCAAAACCTTAGAGCAAATGGAACAACTCATCATACGAAGAAATCGCAAAAAAACTTGCTTACTAAAGTATAGACAATAATGATGTTATCACGAAAGACATGAAAAAATATATCTAGGTTGAAAAATCTAGAAGACAAAATAAATTTCATTTTTTTTTCTAAAAAATTTTGTGGGTTGGATTCTAAATGAGATGGATTAGACTATGGAAGCAAACATACACTATCCTATGGGCTTGAAATCGGATTACTTAGTGGGATGTGACGTAAACTATTTTGCATGGAATTTGAAGAAGTCATACAACTTACGACCTTATTGAAAAATAACTAAACACCTTAATAGTGGGATAGACTAACGCATGTATAACAAGATCAAAAGTAGGTTTTTCTCCCGAGACAGCAACGTTCTACTTTTTTTCTCTATTCATTCAAGTAGACTCCTCACAATAGGGATAGATCAACATAAATTAAAAGCAAAGAGACTCCTACCAATAGGGATAGATCAACAAATATTAAAGGCAAATAATAAAATTTTCTAACTCCATCAAAAGGGTGTGAATTTTATAGCCCACAATTCACCAAAAAAAAAAAGTTTTAAGTAAAAAGAAGACATTTTAAAATACTAAAAACGTATTGATAATAATAAAGACCAGCTTAAAATTTTGGCTATGACAATGAATTAATCATGAACCAATGGAATAAAGAATAGTTCCAAATAATAAAATTATAAATAAATAATAAATAATAAATAATAAATAATAAATAATAAATAATAAATAATAAATTATAAATTATAAATTATAAATTATAAATTATAAATTATAAATTATAAATTATAAATTATAAATTACAAATTATATTATTTGGAACTATGCTTCACTCCGTTGTTTTATAACTCATCCATTGTCATCGCTAAATTTTGGAACTAGACTTCATTATAATCAAATGTATTCAGTATTTTTAAATACTCTCTGCTTACTTAATTTTTTTGTAAATGTTAATAAAATTTACAACCTCTGGATGGAGCACGAAGATTACCATACACTAGAACTATCTACCTATTATAAAACAATTTGTCACTCACCACCTAACCTCCTCCCAGAAGTAATATGATTATACAATAAAAAAATTTAAACACTATCTTTTCCCTTTATATTCCACACCAATATCAGCACGGCAAACTTTTAGTGAGGTTTACTTATTCGAGAAGACAAAAGTAGTTTTGAAGAAAAAAGTTGTTGTTAGTTAGTTAGTTTTAATAAACTGTATCGGGTAGTTATTCGAGCAGCTAGAAAGAAATGAAGAGTAAAAGATGAGAGATTAGTGAGAGAGAAGGGTGTGAAAGTTGTAAGGGAAGTTGAGTGTAGTATTCTGGTACACTATCTAGGAAGTGAGTTCCTGAGGGAAAAGAGTTAATTCTCCTCGTGTAGAACTTGATTTGTTATATCAGAGACTTCTTCAATAATAATTTTGATTTCTTCATCTATGTTTGCCTATATTGTGTTGTAAATTTCTCAGGATCTACCACAACACTATGTATAATGAGGAAAAGTAATGTAATAATTCTAACCTTAAAAAAAAATAGAAGACCGTGCCTCTAGAGCATCATACATCATCAAAAGTTGACAAAGAACTATCTCAGACAATATGAACCTACAATGATAGCAGATCGATTCTTAAAGAAGAGAAACCTCCAAAAAAAATTATCAGATGATGAAGATGTAAAAGGTAGCAATGAATACAAAGGTAGCAGACAAATTCATCTCACTCTTGACTAACAAATTTCTTTGATTGAGATTAACAAAGTAAAATCGCATGGAAATGAGTTGGATTGAATCTAGAGTTTGGTGGGCTAACTTTGACATCAAATCTACTCGGGTTCTACTCATCAAAAATCAATACTCAGCAAACTTCTTGAGGAGAAAATCAGATTATGTTGACACTCTTGTCTCAAAAGATAGTTTTGAATTGTTGTGGAAGAAAATGTTTGAGTTAGGAAAAACTGGTCTGATATTCAACTGTAACGAGGGTAAACGACAAGTATGATGCTTGTTAACTTTGTTATCTTATAATTATTCTCCTAAACCATAAGAGTTTGAAGATACTTCCAAACATTTTTTAAGTAATAGTAAATCTGTAATATAAAACAACTAACATCACGCTAATTGACTAGTTGATAGACTAAAGTAAGAAAAGACCTTGTACGAGCAAATTTAAATAACGTGCTTTGTAAATACTGAACTAAATTGTCTTTTTGTTATTTATTTATTTATTTTCGTAATTGCTCTATATTCGAGGGCTACGATCAACTATTATGTAGCATTGTCATCCCTTCCGTTACATATACTATGTGAACTAAATTTTCTCCTTAAATAAAGTAACATATACAAAAAAAAATTCAAAAGTCTTCGCAGATTCATTATTTTTATGTTGGCAGTTTCAATATTGCATTTTTTTAGCTATAACTTCTAAAAGTTTTATTATTGGATAGTGGAAGTCATGATGAGTGAAATATTAGAATCTTCTATTTTATTAACATTGTTTTGAGAAGCACGTAAGTGAATTTCTTATATCATCTCATTAGGAGGAAGATAAGGTGGCTTTAAGTTCCTCTCTAATTGTTGCCGTTGGTATATTTTACTCACTAGTTGATAAAGTCAACATAACTATGTAAACACCATATGAACATGCAATATGTAAATAAAAGAAAAAATTAATTACCTTAAAGAAAAAAGCAATTTTCCATGGAAGTATTGGATCTAATATATGCATCCAAAATGTTCATATTCGTTGGAAGCTGGTGTAACTTCAGTACCTGCAACTACAAAAAAGAAAAAACAAACATTTACAAGTGTCAAATGAAAATTAATCACTAATGTTAAAAAATAAATGTGACGTAATGATTGAGAAAAGGAAAAAAAAGACATTATAAAGTTTTCGACTTGGAGAGATAAAACATTAAAAAGTATTTGATCAACAAAAATCAAACAACAATACATACATCCAAAATGTTCATATTCGTTGGAAGCTGGTGTAACTTCAGTACCTGCAACTACAAAAAAGAAAAAACAAACATTTACAAGTGTCAAATGAAAATTAATCACTAATGTTAAAAAATAAATGTGACGTAATGATTGAGAAAAGGAAAAAAAAGACATTATAAAGTTTTCGACTTGGAGAGATAAAACATTAAAAAGTATTTGATCAACAAAAATCAAACAACAATACATACCACAATCGATTTTTTGAGGCATAGAAAATCGTGAAAAACGACCTTACTCGATCAACTATGTTGAACTGTACTCAATACATATGTCTAATTTGGTTTATCAACCAATATGTTTCCCTTATGTAATTTTTGACTAATTTAAGGCAGCTTGTAATTTTCTAATTGGCAAAAAATCTCTCATATATAGCTACCGAAATCACAATTGAACTGATTAGAAAATCACAATTGGAAATTAATTAGACATTCTCAATTGGAAACTTATAAGAAACTTACAAAAGGCCCACATAACTAATTTGAAAACAAAAAAAAAAGCGGGAAAAATACAAGGTTGCTCATTAAATCAACCTTATGTAACTATATTTGATGTTTTCAAATCTGGTGAAGAACGGACTTTAATTCTAATTAAATCAGAATAAGATGTTAAGAGTGACATATTACATTACAACAAATTTTTTAAAATCTGCCCAATTTAATTATTCGTTCATTACATTATAAACTAGAAAAGATTCTATGATCTTGATCTGCCATCACTTCCATATTGACTGACATCAAGAATTTGCCCAATTATTTTGGATTCATATGCCACATCAATACCTTTTATGCAATGCATCTAATTTTCAGACCAACTCAACAACACAGAAAAAATATGTCCTCAATAGCGTATACTTGTCAGGAACCATCATGAAATAGATTAACTAAGGAATAATAATTCAAATTGATCAATCCAAAGACCTATTAGAACTTGAAAAAGTATGATCAAGATAGGAAATTTGGGGTTCTGAGACTTCAGAATGGTAATCACAGTCAGAATCCATGACCATTAGCAGTGTTTCTGCATTAGGGCGATTGTGAAAAATCAATCCCAGAATTAAAAATCTCAGTGACACCCAAAAACCAAATGAATACTGTAATTTTCGAATCCAATTTCCACTACAAACGACCTACTATGGGTTAAAAAAAGATAAAAACAAAAAATTTTAACTTTTTGCCGATCAAGCTGGCATAAGAAAACCCAATTCCTCAGTCAATCAACAAATACACCGCTGAGAATTAATACCCATTGCGAGGCGTCAACAAAAAGGAAACAGAGACCAAGTCAATAAACGTGGAGAAGAGGAGATAGAGAGTGTGAGAGAGACTTACGAATCTCTTCAGGCTGAGAGAAGTTACGGTCGGTAGGATCCTCCGTTAAGGTTTCGACTTCGATGGTGGAAAACGCGTTTCGACCTAGGCAGCGGCAACCGGAGCTCTAATGTTCTTCGGGAAGAAAAGAAGCCTATTGGGAGTTGGGGAGAGGACAAACCCGTCTCTTTCTTACACGCTCCTCACACGCTCGCGTTGTTGGAAAAATAGTGAAGCGATCTGAAGAACCGGTCTGATTTGTTTCGGCCCGGTTCGGAATGGTTTCTTCGCATACAGGAACCAAATTCAGATTGCGAAAATCAAAGACGAAATAATTGCTTTAAACAAAGTGAAAATTGAGGAATATGTTTTTTGTAGAGCCCATTTTCTATACTAGTTTACCAGCCCAACTCTAATGAATCACAATTTTTCTTCAGCCTCGTACAACTTCGTAGTCCATCTTGTTCTGGGCTCCAGCAATAGTAATCTCCTATCACTCCATGCCCATACCCCCAATATCTCTAGGACAATCAACCACCTCTTAGCCCAGCCCGTGCAAAAAGGTCTTCCTTCTCCCTTTCTCTAGTCCAAGCCCAATTCTCTTCCTTGTAAAAAACATATTAGATATTAGGGCATGAAGTTGGCCCACCAAAAACCATTATCTCCCTCTTCTTCTTGCCGCATTATTCACCATGATGAGTGAAGAACTTTTGCAGAATGTCAACCTCCCGCCACCGTCGAAAAACGTCGTAGTGTCGTCGGGATTCACTCAACAAGGCTGTAAGATGGCTCGACAAAGCTGTCTCCTCCCCTTGGCAGCGCTTCTTCTCAAGCGAAGCTCAGTTGGTAGGTGTTCCCCAGTCCGGCTTCCAGCTAATCGCAAGACGGCAGAGAAAGTTCTTGATCGGCGATGGTGAATCTTGTTTTGATTCACACCGGTGGCTAGCCTTCTTTGGCTCTCTAAACATTTGCTCGTCAGAGCCCTATCTCGCTTATGTTCACAGTCATGTTGTGTGTCTTTCTGTTGTGTAACCCAGGGTTCACAACTCAGAAATAGCAAAGGTTTCAGAGAATCAAGCAATCTCCATTCAATCGTCGATCGATTCGTAGAGTTCTACAGAGAAAAACTAGAAATGCAGAAAAATAACAAACTAAAGAAAGAAAGATAACCAAAACAATCCACCGCCCATTCCCTCTGCGTTGCTGCTCGTTTTAACGGTGTTCTTCTCTAACTGTTTGGCCACGTCATCAATATATTAATTGGGCTGGGCTTGGGCTGGCATTTACTGGTAGCCCAACTGTGTGGCCTTTCATGGAGGCCCTTTCCATGACACTTTCACTCACACCTCCTTTGTGTCTGAAAAGATTGGTTGAACTCACTCTATTCTTTCCCTCTTGCTGCCCATTTTTTCCATTGATACTTTCTGATGGCTATCGCCTATCGCCCTTTCTGTTACTTCCTTCTAATGACGGATTTGTCTGCCCTAGCCTTTCTTCCCCATTAAATAAAACAGATCAACTCCGCTACTAGTCTCTTTGTCCTTTGACGGCAGAACACTTGTTTCACGTTCACATTATCCTAGAATTATTTATTGGTAGCTGAACTTTGTTGTTGTTTAGGAACAATGTATCAGTTATTTTGTTGTAATTGAGAATGTTGAAGTTTTTTCTAAGGAAGCATTATTTGGCTGTTTTAAGCTCCCTAGATCGAGTGACAAATAAAGGAATTGTTGGTTCTATTGTTAGGGTTCACCACCTTAGTGACCATTCTATTGTAGCGTTAGTTGTGGTAAAATTGGTGTTTCACTTAATTTATACCCAAAAAGTCCAGTATCTACCAATAAATTCAAGATATATTTTTGTTGATATAAATTTTTTTTGCTATTGATCGGGCAATCTCTACGTCCAAAAAGTACTTTCACTGTTCTTAATTTCAATTTCTCTTCTCATGTATTTTTATACTAGAGTTGATGGTTGGTCATAATCTCCCATTAGAATTATGTCATCAACATATACAACAAGTATAGCTATTTAACCTTGACTAGAGTACTTATAAAACATTGTATGATCTGCTTGATTCTGAATAGAGGAAAAATTCTTGAATGTTCTAGTGAATCCACTAAACAAAGCTTTTAGTGATTGTGTAAGTCTATAGAAAGCTTTATAGAGTTTACATGCCTTGTTCATTTCATAATGTTGTTCAAACCCCATAGGTAAATCCATAAACATTTGTTATGTTAGATCCTATTTTGAAAGACATATTTAACTTCAAGTTGATGTAAACACCAATCTAAATTTATGGCAAGATATAACAATACAAGAATAGAGATGATTTTTGTTAAAAGAGCAAACATTTCTTGAATCTCTGTGTCCTAAGTCTAAATAAATCTCTTTGCTACAATGTGACCTATATATCGATAAATACTCCAAGCAACCTTGAATTTTCACACGCCACCAATCTAATTTACCATGCAATGACAACCAAGAAGAGTGCCATTGGGGAACAAGACAAGAATTTTGTAATAAGTCTGAGTCGAAGAGTACAATGAGATGAGTGATTGATAATCAGTTGTAAAATATAGTTAGTTAATTGCCGTTGTTGGAAGGTTAAACCTTAGATAGGTTGTTTGAAATGATTTTTAGGGAGAGATTAAAGTTTTGGTGAAAGTTAAACAAAAACCGGGTTTGAGAAATTTGTACTCCGATTCTGTTTCAGTGAATTCGAGTTGGCCATTGTGTTTGGTTGTTAAATTTGATTGTTTTAATGGATAGTAGACGTGTAGAGGTTTACGGAATGGGGTGGCACGTCCAAATCCGTTGAAAAACGAATAAGTTATGGCCGATTGATGTTGGACACTAAAAATTGGGGAGAAAATCGGGTTTTAAGTGTTAGTTTATAAAGTTGGTTAAATGATTGATAGTTTTAGGTTTAAGAATTCCTTAGACTTTCCTAGCTTAATACTAAGTGATTTTTCCCTATTTGTTAGGTTGTCGAGCGAGTAATTTAACCGGACGAAGTGATCAATCAAGTGTCGAGCAATCTGGTAAGTAGTGGTTTGCAATCGTTTTGCCTTCGGGCCTACACCATGGAACGGTAGAGTTAATGATTGTTTGTTTTGCATTGTGTTGTGTTGCATACTCTTTTATCATGCATCATGGTTTTAAGTTACGCAAAATACGAGTTTTCTTGCATAGTTTGAATTGCGAGCGTGAAATGTAATCAGATAAAAAAAATTGCAAACTTAGTCTTGATTAGAGTTGTCTTGTCGGGAACAAGTACTGGAGTGTAGCACCATGAGGGGACCTCCATGAAAGATGCCTGACTAAAATACGTAATGGTCGTGAGTATGAACTCCTAGACGGTTATAGGATTCTACGATCGACGTGAAGGGGGATTTTGTATAGCCATCCTAGACGGTCATGGGATGATTGCTATCGGGTCTTGCTCTGGTGGTTTTGAGTGTGGCCGTCCTAGACGATTATAGGATGCGAGCCTACTCGATCCACACGGCTTATGAAATGATTAAAGCAACGAACGTGAAACGAACACAACTGAGTGTTAGAAACTGCATGTGATAAGATTGGTTGCATTGTGTTTTGCTTGAATTCATTATTCCCTACTTGCTAAGCATTAGGCTTACTTTTTGTGTTATGTGGTGTAGGTGACGATATTTATACAGGTGAGCTCGATGAGGGGGCGCCTTGATCACGGTTTTTCGGGGAATGTGTGGGGAGTTCGGTATTTTGTAGTGTGTATAGTTTTCTAACAATTTTGGTAGAGATGTTAAACGAGCGAGCTGCTCGCCAGCTCGCTCGCTCGACTCGTTACTGTAGCCGGCCGAGCTTGGCTCGGCTCGCTACAGTAACGAGCGAGTTTGGCTCGAGTCACACAGGCGAGTCGAGTCGAGCTTGGACATCCCGGCTCGCGAGCCCGTGAATGACTGGGCTCGACGAGCCTGCTCGTCAACGGAAGCCCAGCTCTGGTCCTGCGGCGAGCGCTGAACCCTCTCCGACGCGGCGACGCCTGACCATCGATATCTCGGTCAATCACTCAATCCCAATCCGATGCCCAATCACTATCAACCAAGTAGGAGAGCCAATTGATCGTCCACGTTCCGCTATCAATCGGCTCTACTACCTCTGCTGAGTGCGGCACTGTATTTTGATTTTTGAGTAGAGTTAATCTAAAGCATAAGCAATGGCACTGTATCGTCTTTCTTCCATCTGCCTGGATTTGATCACCTCTGCACATCTGAGTGTCTGCTCTATGTGATAACCTCCTCCGATGCTCACTTCTCTCTCTAAATGCCGGCAATAGCTCTCAAAAACACTCAAATTTATGTGCAATTTGAAACCCATCAAGAACAGGAAGTCCAGCTCCAGCTGGTTCATCTCCTTCGTCGTCAGTCCCCCGACTCGAGCGAAATATGAATTCCTGTAGTTCCTGTTTCGAGAAATCGAACAGTTCTTATCGGAAAATGTTGTCAGATTATGATTTGTTCGATTTGCAGAGATGGAGAAAGGCTTACAAGTCTTCAGTGTATTTGGAAGCCACCATTAAATTTTGTGAAATCATGGGAAAAGGAGTAGAGATCAAATCGTTAAGCTAACCAATGGAGCAAGGACGCTGATCACCAATGGAGTCCCCTCGGAGTCTCCATCGTGGGAAAAAGAGTAGAGATCAGATCAGAGTTTTTTCCGGCAAAATTTTTATTCATGTAATTGTAACCTCGGCTCGTTAAGCTCGGCTCGTTACGCTCGTTGAGTCGGCTCGGCTCGGCTCGGCTCGTTATGATCGTGGCTCGCCAGCCGCTCGGGTTGGAAATTTTTTAAGAGTCGCTCGTTAGGCTCGACTCGTTAGGCTCGATAGGCTTGTTAGGCTCGGCTCGTTTGGCTCGGCTCGCTCGCTCGTTTAACATCTCTAAATTTTGGTATGGTTGTGGATAGTGGTCGTTTTGTTGGAATGTCTACATGTAAATGATAATGGTTTAAAACTATTTGATTTTCAGGTTTTGATTTAGAAAATATTCATTCGTTATGCTGCTCGTTTTTTTCGTATAACAAACAACGTCGGGTTCATTCATTTCCACATTTTTGTTGATATTTTGAAGTCGGTCTTCCGAGATTTTTTTGTGTGACGGAGTCGGGGATGTCGGGAATGTTTGAGTAAATTTTGGGTGAATTGGGTGTAAAGAGTTTGAAGAAAAATTGAGAAAAAGTGGAAGAGGGGCGCTGGTGGCCGATGGAGTGCGCGCGTTGGGCTGGGAGGTGCACGCAGGGGGAAGCGCTGGGTGCGCACTGCAGGTGCGTGTAGTGCCCAGCGCCGATCGATTGGCAGGCGCCACTTTAGATCGCCTGGCTACCCGAGAGGTGGCGCGCACGGCGCCCAACCGAGCCAACTTGGAAATTTTTTTTTATTTTTGATTTTCGAATATGTTTTAACCCGACCTTTTTCGACACAATTTGCACGTATTTTGGGCACGTTTTCCAACAAATTTAGAGGGTTTGAAAAACTCAAAAATCGAGTCAAAATTTTATAGAAATTTATTTTAAATTACCTTTTAAATGCGAGATTGTTATGCAAAGTAACGCACCGAGTCGGGGGTGGGTTCGGGGGCATTACAGTATGTTTGCATGTGCTTGGCCAATTGGCCTACACTATAAAGTGTTAGGAGGTTGATGGCTAGAATGTTGATTTTGGAGAGTTTGGTTTGGGTAGACATGTTAGATTGTGAGTTTTTATGCTAATTTTATTTTTTGTTGATAATTATTTATCAGTTCGTTTTATATTAAGTTTACAGCATTTGAGGATATGTGTTTGTGACATTCGTTCATGCATAATGGTTTTCCAGAGCATAGAAAACGATTTTATGCATATGTTTTCATGTAAACAAGAGCAAACAGAACAGTAAAATACGTAAATAGTTATTGTGGGTAGGGAACTGAGTTTGGTAGTTCCATTAGAGGAATCAATTCCTTTAGAGGGACTGTTAGATATGTCATTCCACTTCCCTTAGAGTGAGATGGTCGTTCCGCTAGAGGGACAATCAGTTAGAACATCTTTCTTCTAGAAGCAGTGCCCCAATAACTTATGTCATGCAAGAAAATAAAGAACAGACTCATGCATGTTTTACGAAGAGCATGAGCATAGCATAATCATGAGCATGCATTTTTATTTAATACGACATCACTTACTGGGCATTAGGCTCATTACTTACTTTGTGGTGTAGGTGATATTCCTGGTGAGGACGTTGATCCTCAGTACGACTGATAGAGCAGCTGATGGAGGATGTCCATGGAGTGTGTTTGGCATTGTTAGGGCGAATTTTGACCTGTGGGCAAAGTTCTAGGTATTGTGGTGGACATGTATTGTAACACCTCGTAACTCGGACGTTACTAACCTGACCGTTCGTGAGACTTTATGTAACGCCCCTGAACCCACCCCGGCTCGGTGCGCTATATTGCTAACTAATACCCCAATTAAAACGATGTTTAAAATAATTTTCGATAAACTTTTTTACTCGATTTTTGAGTTTTTTGAACCCTCAAAATTTGTTAGAAAATGTGCCCAAAATACGTGTAAAACGTGCCGAAAAAGATCGGGTTAAAACATAGTAGAAATAAGAAAATTTTTAAAAAAATTAAATTTTGTATGCTGTGCGGCGCGCGCACAGCAGCGCACCACCGCGCGCCTGATGATGATTATTGATGAAGAAAATTTTTTGATAGATAATTATAGTTTTCAAATCTAGCATTGTTCCTAATATTTGTGGTCAGTTTTAAGATTCCGTTTTTTGTAATTTTTGTTTATTTAATGTAACGAAATTTTCTGTGCATCAACTTAGTCCTATTGATATAGAGATGCAGAAACATGTAATACATTGAAATCCTAGTTTGGAAGCCGAAACATATTCCACCGCGAATGAATAAAACGACCTTTGTGAAATTTTTTTTCTAACAACCTGAAGATGAATCATGAAGAGTCCTTCTAAGAGCTAAATTTGTTTTTTTATAACTCTTTTATTATGTTTTAGTTACTTTTGTTTAGTTCAAAACTCGTCAAAAATTTTGAAATAGTTGTTCCATAAAATTATCTACTACTAACATGTTTAAATAGTTGTGTCATCTCACTACCTTTATTTCTCACCTTGCCCCCTAAAAACAAAGATCACTTCGAAAAATGTTTTATCTCTATTTCACTATCAACAAAAACTAAATAGAATTATGAAAAATAATAATTTCGCCACTATTTTATTTTACACATAAATGCGATAAAGAAATAGCGTAGACTATTGACCAAAATAGATTTCTTTCCCCTATTCGTCTCTACTATTTATTCTCATTTCTCTACTTCAATCTACGTATCTCTTGCTTCATATCAAGAAATAGCGTAGACTATTGACCAAAATAGATTTCTTTCCCCTATTCGTCTCTACTATTTATTCTCATTTCTCTACTTCAATCTACGTATCTCTTGCTTCATATCAAGATTCTAATTACTTTCAAGTAATCATGCAAATAGGATAAAGAAATAGAGTAGACTATTGTCATAAATAGATTTCTTTCTCTTATTCCTCTATACTATTTCTCTCTTTTCTACTACCCCAATCTAAGTATCTCTTGCTTCATATAAAGATCTTAATTAGTTTTAAGTTATTATGTAAACCAATTTCAAGATGTAATTTTTTAACAACACTGTCAATAGTATTCCAGTCAACAGTACAAATTCTTCCTCAAATCTTGAGTAGTTGTCTAGTACAAGAACTTTATAGATCGTAATGACCTTGACATTTTAAACTATTTAAATTTTTTATAAGAATATTTCTTCACATATATATTCACAATTTTTAAAAAAACATTAGATTTATTTTGACTACTATAATTTAAAACTTGACTATAAATATTCATATCAATCGTTGAAGTGCTAAAGATGTGTCAAGCCCTTAGGGCAAGTGGAACAACTCTTCATACGAAGAAATCGCAAAAAAACTTGCTTACTAAAGTATAGACAATAATGATGTCATCACGAAAAACATGAAAAAATATATCCAAGTTGAAAAATCTAGAAGACAATATAAATTTCATTTTTTTTTTCAAAAAAAATTTGTGGGTTGGATTCTAAATGAGTTGGATTAGACTATGGAAGCAAACATACACTATCTTATGGGCTTGAATTCGGATCACCTAGTGGGATGAGACGTAAACTATTTTGCATGGAACATGAAGAAGCCATGCGACGTACGATCTTTGGGAAAATGTCAATTTCGAATGGGGGAGTATTGTTAGGAAATAATCATAGGAGTATTTTGATAATTATATAATGTGGTTATAAACTTAATTTTTGTTAGTTTCATGAAAAATTATGGGAGAATTATAGTTAGTAAGAGAGGGTTATTATACATTGAGATCCAACTTTGGAAGCCGAAACATATTGCACCGCGAATGAATAAAACGACCTTTATGAAAATTTGTTTCTAACAACCTGAAGATGAATCATGAAGAGTCCTTCTAAGAGCTACACTTGGTTTTTATGTCTCTTTTATTATATTTTAGCTCCTTTTGTTTAGTTCAAAACTCGTCAAAAATTTTGAAATAGTTGTTCCACAAAATTATCTACTACTAATATTTTTAAATAGTTGTGTCACCTCCCTACCTTTATTTCTCACCTTGCCCCCTAAATACAAAGATCACTTCGAAAAATGTCTTCTCTCTATTTCACTATCAACAACAACCAAAATGGTAAAATTAAGTTTATGTATATAACAACTAAATAGAACTATGACAAATATAAATTTTGCCACTATTTTATTTTACACATAAATGCGATAAAAAAATAGGGTAGACTATTGGCCAAAATACATTTCTTTCGCCTATTCATCTCTACTATTTCTACTTATTTCTCTACCTCAATCTACGTATCCCTGGCTACAAATCCAGATTCTAATTACTTTCATGTCAGCATGCAAATAGAATAAAAAAATAAGGTAGACTATTGTCTTAAATAGATTTTTTTCTCTTATTCCTCTATATTATTTCTCTCTTTCCTACTACTGCAATCCAAGTATCTTTTGCTTTATATACAGATTCTAATTAGTTTCAAGTCATCATGTAAACCAATTTCAAGATGTAATTTTCTAGCACTACTGTCAATAGTATTCCAGTCAACATTATAAATTCTTCTTCAAATATTGAGTAGTTGTCTATTACAAGAACTTTAGAAATCGTAATGACCTTGATATTCCAAACTATTTAAATTTTTTTATAAGAATATCTCTTCACATATATATTCACAATACTTGAAAAAATATTAGATTTATTTTGACTACTAGAATTTAAAATTTGACTATAAATATTCTTATCAAATGTAGAAGTGCTTAAGATGTGTCAAGACCTTAGAGCAAGTGGAACAACTCTTTATACAAAGAGATCGCAAAAAAACTTGCTTACTAAAGTATAGATAATAATGATGACATCACGAGAGACATGAAAAAATATATCCAAGTTGAAAAATCTAGAACACAAAATAAATTTCATTTTTTTTAAAAAAAACTTTATGGGTTGGATTCTAAATGAGGTGGATTAGACTATGGAAGCAAACATACACTATCACATGGGCTTCAAATCGGATCACCTAGTAGGATTGGGCGTAAACTATTTTGCATAGAACGTAGAAAGTCATACGATTTACGACCTTAAAGAAAATGTCGATTTTGAATAGGGGATTATTGTTAGGAAATAATCATAGGATTATTTTGAGAATTATATAATGTGATTACAAACTTAGTTTTTGTTAGTTTCATGGAAAGTTATGGGACAGTTAGAGTTAGTAAGACGGAATTATTATAGATAGAAAAAGGGAGTGTGAGATAGGAGATTGTGATGATCATTAATGATGAAGAAAAGTTATTGATAGTTCATTAGGGTTTCCAAATCTAGCATTGTTGCTAAGATTTGTGGTTAGTTTTAAGATTCTGTTTCTTGTAATTTTCGTTTATTTAATGTAACGAAATTTTCTACCCATCAACCTAGCTCTATTGATAAAGAGATGCTGAAACACGTTATACATTGAGATCCTACTTTGGAAGCTGAAACATATTGCACCGTGAATGAATAAAACGACCTTGGCAAAAATTTATTTCTAACAACATGAAGATGATTCATGAAGAGTCCTTCTAAGAGCTACACTTGGTTTTTATGTCTCTTTTATTATGTTTTGGTTACATTTGTTTAGTTCAAAACTCGTCAAAAATTTTGAAATAGTTGTTCCACAAAATTATCTACTACTAACATGTTTAAATAGATGTGTCACCTCCCTACTTTTATTTCTCACCTTGCCCCCTAAAAACAAAGATCACTTCGAAAAATGTCTTCTGTAACACCCGGAACATTTCCGATAATGTGCATAGCCTTAGATTAGTTATGTGATGGGAGTTTAAAGTCATGAGAGTTTAAAGTCATTTAAGGGTTATGTTATGTATAGAAAGGAGAGTGATATTAGAAGTCGAGTTTGAGAGGAGGGTGGATTATAACACCCGGAACATTTCTGATAACGTGCATAGCCTTAGATTAGTTATGTGATGTGAGTTTAAAGTCATGGGAGTTTAAAGTCATTTAAGGGTTATGCTATGTATAGAAAGGAGAGAGTGATATTGGAAGTGGAGTTTGAGAGAAAACCTTAGAAATTAGTGAGTTTAAAGTCATTTAAGGGTTATGCTATGTATAGAAAGAAGAGAGTGATATTGGAAGTGGAGTTTGAGAGAAAACCTTAGAAATTAGTGGTTAGGAAGTTTATGGAGTTGAAATTTTTATAAAGGTGAATGAAATAAAATGGAAGATAAGTAAAAAAGGAGAGGTGTAGCACCCGGTTTCATTGAACCAATTTACTTAACCATTTTGTAGCGTATGTTTTATGGATAAAATTGGGAGAACTAGTGATTAGGTTAATAAATGACTAAGTAATGGCATAATGGTAAATAGAGGATTATAGTAATAACCTATTTAAGGAAAAAAGTTTTGTGATTAATGCACGGTAGTCGCCACTATTTTCCATACTTTCTCTCTCGGTATTCAGCTTAAGCTTAGCAGAGCTCTCTAGGTGATTCCCTCTCCGATTTTGCCCCAAACTAAGTGAGTCTACTTCGATTTCGTGTTACATTTTAACTAGTGATGGTAGAGAGGAGTATAGATGTGAGCTTTGGTGAATGTTGTAGGTGAGAGTTAGTTTCGGTTTTGTGGTGAATCAGGAATGCACTATGTATAGAGCTCCCAAACTAGATTCCTTAGATTTCTGAATAGATTAGAATGTGGTTTGGTAAAAATCTAATTGATATTCTGTTTATGACTTAGGTGAGCAAAACTTCCGAAGTAGTTTGAAACCGAGCGTTTCCAGGAAGCCAAGTAAGTAGAGTATGTGTGTATCTTCGGGCCTACATCACAAAATCGTAGGTTCATGCGTGTTATGTATGTTTTCAGTTTGTCATGTATCATGTTTTAAAAGTATACGAAAATGAATTTAAATGTTTGATGGCATGGTGAGGATTGAACCGATTGTAGCAGATCAGTTATTAAGGGATCTAATCTGCCCCTTAATCAAGAGAGATGATGTATGACTTTGGGAGAAGTGATCCAACTCCCAATTTCACAGGGGGATCAGAGCAGAAACGAATGCATATGCAACTGAGATGTGAAAGTAGAAACTGCATGTCTAGGATTTATGTTTCAGCATTTCATTTCATTATTGCTTTACTTACTTAGCATTAGGCTAATAGATGAGTTTTGTGATGTAGGTGCTAAGGTTTCGACAGGTGAATTCTCTGAGTTTACTGAGGAATAGGCGAAGTTAGAGGAGCACTTTTATGCCACGGTTTGGTGCTCTGATGAGGCAGTTTAACTTCTGTCCATATGTAAGGTCTCAGTGGTTAAGTGTTTTGATAAAGTGTCCTGAGGATTTTCATGATAGTAGTAGTTTGATGTTTTCTTTCTTTAACGCTTCTGTGATTCTTTTCTGAATATGGAATCATGATCTTGGTTTTAGTTGTAATTTGTTATCCTGAATTTTTAGAAAATTTGTGAATTTATGTTGTTGAATGATTTCAGCAATGTGTACAAGTTCTTTAGCAGTCGGAGTTGTTTCTTATTTAGAGTGTTTTTGATCTATCGATAGATGATGTCTATTGGTAGATGTTGAGTATATTATCTATCGGTAGAAGCTGTCTAACGGTAGAAGTCGAGAGTTACTGTTCACTGGTAGATGTAGTCTATCGGTGGAGGTTAACTATTTTGTCTATCGGTGGATGTCGTTTATTTCTATTTCTACCGCAGAGTCTAAGTGATTTCTGTTTCTTCCGTTGGTATTTGTTCAGCGGAAGATGTGAGTGGAATTTGTCGTTTTGTGATCGGAAGAAGTAGATAGTAGATTTGTCGTTTTGTGATCGGAAGAAGTAGATAGTAAGTTTGTCGTTTTTATGATCGGAAGAAGTAGATAGTTGATTTGTCGTTTTGTGACCAGTAGATGTGAGTAGCTGACGTGTCGTTGGCAGATGTGAGCGGAAGATGCACGAAAGTCGACGTGTCGTTTGACTGCTTCTACCGCTGAAGCCTTTTGTTTCTGCTTCTACCGCTGGCGCTGTCTAGCGATAGATGTGCTTTGAGTTTTTCGTTTCTCTCAGACAAACGTTTTAATATTTTGTCTATTCATTTTTATTTTTATAAAAATGTCGTTTTACGAAAGTTTTCCGCTGTAAGATTTGAAGATTTAAAGATTTAAATTTTATCGTTGGGTGAAATTTTAAAACTTTCCTTAAGATTTCTTAGTCCCGTTCTATGTCATGAGTAGCGAACCGGGTTCAGAAAACTCGGGGCGTTACAGTATGGTATCACAGACATTTTGTTAAACCGTTCAAAAGATTACTCATCAGTACCGATCGTCGCATGAGAGACTCCAACAACTGTAAGTGTTTATGTTAGCCTTAGTCATTAGATGTTTATGAGAGTATCTAACCATGTGCAGGAATCTAGTAAGATGTCTAGACGACCAGGAAGACCAAGAGTACCAAGAGAGATACCGAATCCGGGATGTGAAGAAGATTCTAGCGTAATTAGGCAGCCGACAGATCTGGTGCGTCAGCAAACAGACTTAGTGCGTCAGCAGTCCGATCAGTTAGGAGTGCTGTTGAACCGAGAAGTACAAGGAAGTGCCAACTCGAGTTCTAGCAATGAACATTCTGGAGATAGATTCAGGAGGCTACGACCACCCACGTTTGATGGACAGTCATCTGATTCGGTTATTGCTGAAGGATGACTTAGGAAGATTGAGAGTAGTTTAGATGTGCCAACATTGGAGAAGGAGACAAGGTCACGTTGGCAACATTTCATTTGGCTGGTGATGCTCAACTTTGGTGGGAAACAATAGAGACCACCACTGATGTTTTGGCGATGCCTTGGTCACAATTCAAGGACATTTTTTATGAGAAGTATTTTAACAGCACTGTCCAAACTGCAAAGAAGTTGGAGTTTCTGAACTTGAAGCAGACAGGGTCTGTGGCCGAGTACAGTAGGCAATTCGAGTCCCTGTCCAGGTTTGCTGGACATTTTGCTCACAAAGACGAGGATAAGGAAATAAATTTGTGCATGGGCTGAAACCAGAAATTTACAGAGGAGTTAAATTTTGTGGTATTAAAGGTTTGACATTCAGCGAAGTTGTGTCAACTGCTCTGGAAGTGGAAGAAGCTGAAAGGAAGTGTGCTGGACCAAAGGAGGTTCCACAAAAGTTTATCCAGCCACACCAACAAAGAGGAATGAAGAGACCTAGTGAAGGCTAGAATAGCCAAGGAACAGGAGGGAAAATACAGAATACAGGAAATTTCCCCAGTGTCCTAAGTGTTTGAAGAACCACCCGGGCGAGTGTAGATTGAACTTTAGGAAGTGTTTCAACTGTGAGGAGGTTAGACACACGTTCAAAGAATGCCTGAAGCCTAGAATCACTAGATGCTACAATTGTAACAAAGTCGGCCGTATTAGCAGAGACTGCCCAGCTCTTAAGAGTGGCCTTGATAAGATTAAACCGAGGATATTCTTCATGATGGAGTCGGGTGAAGAACAGCCCGTTGTAGTGTCAGGTACAATATTAATCAACTCTATACCTGCTTTTACTTTAATAGATTCCGGTGCAACGCATTCATTTATAGCATCTGCATTTGCTGTTAAGTTAGATATACAACCTACGCCATCTGAACACGTGTTTAATATTACGTTAACCTCTGGTGAATGCATGCACTCCAGCTGAGTGATGCTTAATAGTATTGTGTTAGTAGAAAACAAGGATTTACCTGTTGATCTCATTATTATGGATATAATGGGATTTGATGTAATCATAGGGATGGATTGGTTGTTCAAGCATTACGCCACAATTGATTGTAGGACTGGAGTGGTTAGTTTTCAACCTCCTAATGGTTTGAAACATACCTTTCAAGCCTTGAAGAAGAGTAAGGAAATGTCTATTATGACTTCTATCAACACTAGACATTCCTCATGTGGAGAGTATTTGTGCTTCTTAGCTAGTTTTTTAGACACACAACTAGTAGAAAAATCGAGCCCTCAAAATATCCTGATTGTCCAAGACTTTCCAGAAGTATTTTTAGATGACCTTCCTAGCTTACCGCCAGATAGGGAAATTAAATTCGTTGTAGATGTTTATCCCGGTGCCGAGCCTGTGTCCAAAAATCCATATAGATTAGCACTAACAGAACTTAAAGAATTAAAGAAACAGTTGGAGGATCTATTGGAGAAAGGGTTCATACGCCCTAGCTTTTCACCATGGGGTGCACCTGTCCTTGTTGTCAAGAAGAAGGATGGATCAATGCGGATGTGCATCGATTATCGGGAATTAAATAAGTAAACTATCAAGAACAAATATCCATTGCCGAGGATTGATGATTTATTTGACCAGCTTAATGGTGCACGAGTTTTCTCTAAGATTAACCTAAGGTCAAGTTATTATCAACTAAAAGTTAAATTTGAAGATAACCCAAAGACTGCCTTTCGCACAAGGTATGGACATTATGAGTTTTTGGTCATGTGCTTTGGATTAACGAATGTACCAGCAGCCTTCATGGACCTTATGAATAAAGTGTTTCATGAGTATTTAGATAAATTTGTCATAGTATTTATTGATGATATCTTAATCTACTCACGTACCAAGGATGAGCATGCAAGGCATTTGAGTTTGGTGTTAGGAGAACTAAAACAGCACCAACTTTATGCTAAGTTTTCCAAATGTGAGTTTTAGTTGGACAGCGTTCATTTTCTTGGTCACGTGATCTCTGGAGATGGAATATTTGTCGATCTAGCCAAGGTTCAAGCAGTCAAGGAGTGGCCCCAACCGAAGAGTGCTGCAGATATTCGGAGTTTCCTTGGATAAGCAGGATATTACAGAAAATTTATTGAAGGATTCTCAAAGATTGCAACACCCCTCACTCGGTTAACAAGGAAAAACATCAAGTATGCATGGACAGAGGATTGTGAATCCAGTTTCCAGACCTTGAAAAAGAAATTGACCAATGCACCTATATTGACACTACCCGATGAGAATGGAAAGTTTAGCATTTATTGTGATGCTTCCAAGATTGGTCTTAGTTGTGTTTTGTTGCAAGATGGGAAAGTGATAGCTTATGCCTCTAGACAGTTGAAAACACATGAGAAGAATTACCCCACACACGACTTAGAATTAGCCGCAGTGATTTTTGCACTTAAGATTTGGAGGCATTACTTGTATGGACAACCTTGTGAGATATTTTCAGACCATAAAAGTTTGAAGTATATTTTCACACAGAAAGAGCTAAACATGAGACAACGTCGGTGGTTGGAGTTTGTCAAAGATTATGATTTTAAGATTAAACACCATCCCGGCAAGGCGAATGTTGTGGCTGATGCATTGAGTAGAGTGACGACTACAGCCTCAGCCTTGATTCTTGACATGTCGTTAGCCTTAGAGTCAGAATTTCAAAGATTTAACTTAGAAGCTATATCCAGTGTGTCAACCATAGTTTTAGCCATATCTTTGAAGCCTACACTTTTTGATAGGATAAAGGAAGCTCAGACAAATGATGTAGAGTGCAGCAAGTACAAATTAAGCATGGAGTCTACTGGTAAATCGAATTTCAACTATTCTGATGATGGAGTCCTTAAGTTTAGAAATAGATGATTTGTTCCTGCCATTATAGAACTTTGGAATGAGATTCTTTCGAAGGCACATTCTTCTAGACTCTCTGTGTAATACCCGACTTTACGAGATTTTTATATTATAATATTTGATGGCATTTTTGGTAAATATGTCAAATCAATCCTGTAACGACCCCTTATCCCAGCAAGATATTGTCCGCTCTAGGGATTGGGCCGTAGCCCAATATCCTCCCCTCACGGCTTTGTTTGGCGAGAACTTCCCAGTCGGTCACCCAACCTGAAATTGCTCTCGGCGAAGCACTTTTAATTTCGGAGTTCTTATGAGATCCGTTGCCAATTGTGCTCCAAAACGCGTCTTGCTATGTTGGAAGGGTCTCTTTATATATGTTTCATTTCCACATACTTCCACACAAGCATTTGTTGGGATTGTGACGACCAACTTTTTATAACCTGTCACCTTCCGGTTTCGCCGCGAGGACGTACGCCCATCCGGGGGTTCCGAGGGTTACAGCCATCATACCCATACGTGCATAATTCGGGTCATCACATCACCCCCCCTCGGGGACCCAACGTCCTCGTTGGCCAAATTCCGGTTAGGTATAGGCTCTGATACCATTTGTAACGACCCCTTATCCCAGCAAGATATTGTCCGCTGGGGATTCGGCCGTAGCCCAATATCCTCCCCTCACGGCTTTGTTTGGCGAGAACTTCCCCGTCGGTCACCCAACCTGAAATTGCTCTCGCCAAAGCACTTTTAATTTCGGAGTTCTTATGGGATCCGTTGTCAATTGTGCTCCAAAACGCGTCTTGCTATGTTGGAAGGGTCTCTTTATATATGTTTCATTTCCACATACTTCCCCAAGCGATGTGGGATTGTGACGACACCCTTTTTATAACCTGTCACCTTCCGGTTCGCCCGCGAGGACGTACCGCCATCCGGGTTCCGATTCGTACAGCCATCATACCCATACGTGCATATTCGGGTCATCACAATCACCCCCCCTCGGGGACCCAACGTCCTCGTTGGCCAAATTTCCGGTTAGGTATAGGCTCTGATACCATTTGTAACGACCCCTTATCCCAGCAAGATATTGTCCGCTCTGGGGATTCGGCCGTAGCCCAATATCCTCCCCTCACGGCTTTGTTTGGCGAGAACTTCCCAGTCGATCACCCAACCTGAAATTGCTCTCGCCAAAGCACTTTTAACTGCGGAGTTCTTATGGGATCCGTTGTCAATTGTGCTCCAAAACGCGTCTTGCTATGTTGGAAGGGAACGCTTCAATGTTAAGTGCTAATAAGAAAGCATTAGAAGGTTTCGTGAACGCTTCGATGATAAAGTGCTAGTAAGAAAGCACTAGAAGGTTCAGCGATCGAGTATAACGCTTCGATGTTGAAGTGCTAGTAAGAAAGCGCTAGTAAAAAAGCGCTAGAAGGTTATGCGATCGAGTATGGGAAGAGATCGTGTATGGCCGTCCCGTGTTTGAACACGATGTGTGCCTCGAATCTAGCCCTGCGGGGTCAATGCGTGACCATCCTATGGATAGGTATCCGCTTGACTCCCAAGTGAAAGTGAAAGAGAAATGAAAAGCAAATGAAATGAACACAACCGAAAGTTAGAAACCGCATGTGTTAGGGTTGTGTGTGAGGGTGGTGTGCATTGTGCATTGTTTTGACTTGCATTGTTCCCTACTTACTAAGCATTAGGCTTACGTTTTGTGTTCCGTGGTGTAGGTGACGACATCATTACAAGTGAGAGCTATGAGGAAAGCTAGGATTGGAACGCAGTCGATGATGTACGCGGTATGCCGGTGCGGGCAGTTGTCGGGGCGTCTCGACCATTGTCTTCAGGAGGTGTGGGATTTGTATTTTGGTAGTTTATTGTAGATTTCTGTTTGTGGAAATGATAGGAATTCATAACTCTTTTTGGTTGATATTTTGGGGTTTATAAAATTAAACGTTATGCTGCTCGATTTTTCGTCAACCAAACGACGTTTGTTTTCAACTCTTTCCCACGTTTTCGTTGATATTTTGGAGTCGATCTTTTCCGACATGTTTTACACATATTTTACGCACATTTTTCAACTACTTTCGAGGGTTCAAAAAACCCAAAAATCGAGTAAAAAATTTACAAAAATTATTTTAAATTACGTTTTAAACGCGAGATTGGTTAGCAAAGTAGCGCACCGAGCCGGGGTGGATTCAGGGGCGTTACATGTATTGATTACCGGGAGTTGGACAAGCTAACTATCAAGAACAAATATCCGTTGCCAAGAATTGATGATTTGTTCGATCAACTCCAGGGAGCCAGGATTTTCTCTAAGATCGACTTGAGATCGGGATATTACCAGCTGAAAGTTAGATCTCAAGATATCCCGAAGACAGCTATCCGGACGAGATATGGACATTATGAGTTTTTGGTGATGTCGTTCGGACTGACGAATGCTCCAGCTGCGTTCATGGACTTGATGAACCGGGTATTTCGAGAGTATCTCGAGAAATTTGTAATTGTGTTTATCGATGATATTCTAGTATATTTTCAGGATGAAAACGAGCACAAAGAGCATTTAAGAATTGTTCTGGAGACTTTGAAGCGGCATCAGCTGTATGCAAAGTTCTCAAAGTGCGAGTTTTGGCTGAAAAAGATGCACTTTCTAGGGCATGTTATTTCCAGCGAAAAGATATCGGTAGATCCAGCCAAGATTTAGTCAATTAATGAATGGCCTCAGCCGAGGAATGTCAGCGAGATTCCAAGTTTTCTAGGGTTAGCCGGCTATTACAGGAAATTTATTGAGGGCTTTTATAAGATAGCAGCGCCCCTTACTTGGTTGACAAGAAAGGAAGTGAGGTATGAATGGTCTGAAGAGTGTGAGCTGAGTTTTCAGATGTTTAAGCAAAAGTTAACTACAGCTCCAGTGTTGACATTGCCGGTAACCGAGAAGAAGTTTAGTATTTATTGTGATGCTTCTTGAATTGGTTTGGGTTGTGTGCTAATGCAGAGCGATAAGATGATAGCGTATACTTCCAGGCAGCTAAAGCCTTATGAGAAGAATTATCCAACCCATGACTTAGAATTAGCAGCCGTGGTTTTTGCTTTGAAGATCTGGAGGCATTACTTGTATGGTTAGCAGTGTGAGGTATATTCAGATCATAAAAGTTTGAAGTATATCTTCACTCAGAAGGAGTTAAATATGAGGCAGCGGCGGTGGTTAGAGTTCATGAAGGACTATGATCTGGAGATCAAGTACCACCCCGGGAAGGCCAATGTAGTGGTGGATGCGTTGAGCCGTGTGTCGACCTCAGTGTCTGCGATGAAGGCTGATATGTCAGTGGCGTTGAGAACAGAGTTTCAGAGATTTGAGTTAGAGTTAGTGTCACATGTAACTGCAGTTTTATCAGCTTTGTCTTTGAAGCCTACGATTTTGGAGAAGATTAGAGAAGCTCAGCAGGAAGATGCAGAGTGCAACAAGTTCAAGCTGAGTATGGTATCTGATGACAGGACTAAGTTCAGTTATTCAGAGGATGGTATTCTGAAGTTTCATAATCGGTGGTACGTTTCAAGTAATGAGCAGCTTCAGAAGGAAATTTTAGCTGAAGCTCATTCTTCGAGGTTTTCTGTTCACCCTGACAGTATGAAGATGTACAGAGACCTCAAGCAGCATTATTGGTGGCTTGGAATGAAGAAATCTGTAGCAGAGTACATTGAAACATGCTTGGTTTGTCAGCAGGTGAAAGCAGAACATCAGAGACCTGCCGAGAAGTTACAGCCACTGCCGATTCCTGAGTGGAAATGGGACCAAATCTAGATAGATTTCATTATCGGCTTGCCTAGGACGACGAGGGGATTTGATGGCATATGGGTGATTGTAGATCGCTTAACCAAATCAACCCACTTTCCACCGGTGAAGATGATGTATAGTATGGATCAGTTTGCTGAGCTATACATTCAGGAAATTGTGAGGCTGCACGGTGTACCGATTTCCATAGTGTTGGACAGGGACCCGAGGTTCACATCGAAGTTCTGGAAGAGTCTGCATAAGGCGATGGGGACTCGGTTGAACTTCAGTACCGCCTTTCATCCTCAGACGGACGGACAGTCTGAACGGACCATTTAGATTCTTGAGGATATGCTTCGAGCTTGTGTGCTGGAGTTTCAGGGTTCTTGGAGCAAGTATTTACCTTTGGTCGAGTTCTCGTATAATAACAGTTATCAGAATACTATTGGTATGACTCCATACGAGGCTCTCTATGGGAGAAAATGCAGATCGCCTCTTTATTGGGATGAAGTCGGGGAAGTCAGTCAGATTGGCCTGGAGATCGTGCAGCAAACAACTGATAAAATTAAATTTATTCGGCAGCGCATTTTGACAGCTCAGAGTCGGTAGAAAAGTTATGCCGATGGTAGGAGGCGGGAGCTGGAATTTGAAGTGGGAGACGAGGTTTTCTTGAAGATTTCACCTTTTAAGGGTGTGATGAGGTTCGGGAAGTTAGGTAAGCTGAATCCGAGTATGTTGGTCTGTTCCCGATTGTGAAGAGAGTTTGGAAGACAGCATATCAGTTAGAGCTGCCAGCTTCGATGGAAGGAGTGCACAACGTTTTCCATGTCTCGATGCTGAGGAAGTGCCTACGGGATCCGTCACATGTTGTGGTGCAATAGGACATTGAGGTGCAGCCTACGCTATCATACGAGGAGAAACTGGTGGAAATCTTGAACTATGCAGTGAAGAAGTTGCGCAACAAAGACATTCCACTTGTGAAAGTGCTGTGGCGTAACCACAATGTTAGGGAAGCAACGTGGGAACGACAGCAAGATATGATGGAGCGCTATCCTAAGCTCTTCAGGTACGCAAATTTTGAGGACAAAATTTTTGTAAGAAGGGTGGATTGTAACACCCGAAACATTTTCGATTACGTGTATAGCCTTAGATTAGTTATGTGATGAGAGTTTAAAGTCATGGGAGTTTAAAGTCATTTAAGGGTTATGCTATGTATAGAAAGGAGAGAGTGATATTGGAAGTGGAGTTTGGAGGAGGGTGGATTGTAACACCCGGAACATTTCTGATAACGAGCATAGCCTTAGATTAGTTATGTGATGGGAGTTTAAAGTCATGGGAGGGTTATGCTGTGTATAGAAAGGAGAGAGTGATATTGGAAGTGGAGTTTGAGAGAAAACCTTAGAAATTAGTGGTTAGGAAGTTTATGGAGTTGAAATTTTTATAAAGGTGAATGAAATAAAATGTAAGATAAGTGAAAAAGGAGAGGTCTTCACGTTAGGAAAATGAGAAGAAAAAAAAAAGTGAGGCAATTTTATAAAATAGGAAAATTTGGTAGAAAAGTTTAAAAGAGGAAAAGTAAGGTTTTATAAATTTGATGGTTAAGTAGGAAAAGTCAAAAGATTTTCTTTCTTCCTCCTTGCTTCCTACGAAAAACCAGCCACCATTAGAGCTCTCTTCCATCTTTAATTCATCACATTTTTCCAAGGTTTCTAGGTAAATTTGAGTGGGTTTTTGGTTACATGCAATGGAGGAGTGGTTTTTGGTATTTATATGGAGTTTTTGTTGGAATTGGTTAGGGTTTGGAAAACCCTAATGGAGGAGTCCGATTTTTCTCTTCCAATTGCTAGTTCTCTTCCTATATTTGGTAGTTTATGTAACGACCCGCCAGGCTCCCCCGACAGGCCGTGCAGTCCGACCCACAGGCCCACCGACACTGCCACGTGGTTTCCCTCAGGCCGTCCCACGTGTACTCACGGTCCTCTCCCCTCTTGTAGGGAGTTTTTGCCTCCCTCCCCACTCGAACCCAAGACCTCAGGGACTAGTACTAGGGCTACAAGTGAGGAGTACCACTTGAGCTAGCTCCTTTTTTGTAACGACCTGTCAGGCTCCCCCGACAAGCCGTGCAGTCCGGTCCACAGGCCCACCGACGCTGCCACGTGGTTTCCCTCAGGCCGTCCCACGTGTACTCACGGTCTTCTCCCCCCTTGAAGGGAGTTTTTGCCTCCCTACCGACTCGAACCCAAGACCTCAGGGACTAGTACTTGGACTACATGTGAGGAGTACCACTTGAGCTAGTGGGGAGGGAGGCAAAAACTCCCTTCAGGGGGGAGAAGACCGTGAGTACACGTGGGACGGCCTGAGGGAAATCACGTGGCAGTGTCGGTGGGTCTGTGGGCCGGACTGCACGGCCTGTCGGAGGAGCCTGGCGGGTCGTTACAGTTTAAACCTTAGATAGGTTGTTTGAGATGATTTTTAGAGAGAGATTTGAGTTTTGGTGTGAGTTATAGAAAAATCGGATTTTTGTGTTATATGCACCGATTCTGTTTTTGGAGTTTCGAGTTGGCCATTGTGTTTGGTTGTTGATTTTGATTATTTCAATGGATAGTAGACGTGTAGAGGTTTACGAAATGGGTTGGCACGTCGAAATTCGTTGAAAAATGAATAAGTTATGTCCGATTGAAGTTAGGACACTAAAACTATAAGAAAAATCGAGTTTTAAGTGCTAGTTTGTAAAGTTGGTTAAATTATTGAGATAATTCCTTAAAATTTCTTAGAATATTGCTAAGTGATTTTCCTATAATTCTTAGCTTAACGACCGAGTAATTTAGCAGGACAAAGTGAGCAAACACGTGCTGAACAATCAGGTAAGTAGAGGAGTGTTTTTGTTGCCTTCGGGCCTACACCATAGAACAGTAGGGGTGGTTGTTGTTTGTTTTGATTTGAGCATTTTGTTTTCATGCACCATTGTTTTAATTACGAAATAAGAGTTTTAGCATGTTTTGCGTTTTGGTTATGAAAAGTAAGAAAATAAGATAACGGATATGCAACTCGGTAGACTAGCCTTATCGGGCAAGTGGCTCATGTGTAGCACCCTGAGAGGGATTCTACTATTGATGCTATGCTGAAAATATGTAATGTGTCGTGAGTATGAACGCCTCGATATACTCATGCTAGAAGGCACACTGAGGGTTCTATGATCGATGTGAGAAGAGATCTGGTATGACTGTCTCGAATTGTTTTAGGATGTGTGTAACACCTAAAAATTTCGGTAAAATACATAGCCCTAGGTTAGGGATGTGGTGGAATATTAGTAGTGCAAGTTATAAAGTGGAAATAATGAAACCTAGGTGTAGTGATGTTTTGTCCTAATTGAATGAAAAGAAAAGAAATAATGGGGAAAGAAAAGAAGTGATTGGTGCTTAGGAAAAAAGCACCCACGTTGGTTTAAGTATGAAAGGAAAAAACGGGCAATTTTATAAATATTAGAACATTGGTGGAAAAAGCAAAAAGATGGAGATTAAGTTTTATAAATGATTGAAATTTAAGGTCAAAAAGCACATTTCTTTTCTTCCTCCTTTCTCCCTCACGAACCAGCCACCATTGTTAGGGCTCTCCACCTTCTCTTTACCATTTTGGCAAGGATTAAGGTAAGAATTGATGGGGTTTTGAGTTTTATACATTTAGGTGATGGTTTTTTTTAGATTTTTAGAGTGTTTTATGGAGGTTTGATGAGGGTTTGGAAAACCCTAACCGAGGAGTCCGAAATTTTTCTTGTAATTGCTTGTTTTCTTTCCAAATTTCATTATTTAGATGTTGATGGATTAGTTTAGGTGATTTTTAGAGGTAGATTGAAGTTAAGGAGAAAGATTGTGAAAAACAGTTTTTAACATATTAAGTACCGGTTCTGTTTTTATGAATTCGAGTTGGCCATGGTGATTGGATGGTTAATTTGTTTGTTTCAATGGATAGTAGACGTGTAGAGGTTTACGGATTGGAGTGGCACTTCGAAATCTGTTGAAAAACGAGTAAGTTATGGCCATTCGAAGTTGGGCACTAAAATTTGTGGAAAAATCGGGTTTAGGGTTTAGAGTTTGAATTGGTTTGTATTGTTGTTAGTTTTGGTTAGAAATTCTAAGTTATTTCCTATATTTGTCAGGTTGTCGAGCGAATAATTTTACGGGACGAAGTGAGTGAGTAAGTGCCGAGCAGTCAGGTAAGTAGAGGAACTTTTTCGTTGCCTTCGGGCCTACACCATAGAACGGTAGGGTTTAAATGGTTGTTGTTTTGTTTCGTGTTGTGTTGCATATCTTTGAAACATGCATCATGAGTTACAATACGCTAGATACGAGTGGTTGCATTGTTTGGCATTGTGAGTGTAAACGATAATCAGATAAAAGAATGGCAAAAGATTGGCAAAACTTAAGGCATCGAGAGTATGAATTTCTAGACGGTCATAGGATTCTACAATCGATTGCGGGAACGTAAAATTCGGTGGCCTTCCTAGACGGTCATAGGAAGCGTGCCATCCGATTTTACTAAGGGTTGATCGATATGTGGCCATCGTAGACGGTCATGGGATGTGTACACAATTGATTCACATGGCTTATGAACATATTAATGCAATGAAAAGGGAATGAGCACAACCGAGCGTTAGAAACTGCATGTGATAGGATTGGTTGCATTGTGTGTTGTTTGTGTTTGCATTCGTTATTCCCTACTTGCTAAACATTAGGCTTACTTTTTGTATTCTGTGGTATAGGTGACGAGGTATATACAGGTGAGGTGGATAGTGAAGATCAGGCTTAGGAGCAGTCAGAGATTCACGGGGCATGCCGGTGCAAGCAGTTGTCGGGGTGCCTCGACCTAGGTCTTCGGGGATGTGTGGTTGAGTATGGATTGAGTATTTTGGATTGACTTTGTCAGATTTTACTTTGTGTAAATATTTGTGGTCTTGACACATTTGTGGATTAGGTTTAGATTGTTTTATAAATGTGAATTGTCAGGCTTTGGGTTTTAGAAAATTTTAGTCGTTATATTGCTCGTTTTGGTTTTAAAGTATATAACGTCGGGTTCTTTTGTCTCTACGTTTTCACTAACTGTTTTAAGTCGATTTTTCGAGATTTTTCGAGGCACATAGTCGGGAATGTCGTGAACGTTGGGGTAAATTTTTAGTTGATTTGGAAATATTTGGTTTGAAGTAAAATGAGAAAAAGTGGAAGAGGTGCGCTGGTGGTCGAGGCTAGCGCGCTGGGCTGGGGGATTGTGCTGCAGGGGTAGACCAGAACCAGTCAAGTGGTCAACACGTCAGGCAAGGTGTCGACCGCTTTCCTTCATTAATGTAACCAGAGGCAATTAAGGTGTCGACCCTTTTAGCAGGGGTCGACCAGTGCCAGACAAGGTGTTGACCCCTGTTGCAAGGTGTCAACTGATCTCAGTACAAACTGAAACCAGAACCTTTTTGGGGTCGACCACTACTTTGAGGTGTCGACCGCGACCCGATTTTAACTGTTTCGACGCTTATTTCAAACCAGTTTCAACCTTCTACTTTCCGATACCTTTTGTACGTATTTTATAAATGTCTTTCTACGTATTTTTGAGGGTTCAAAAAACCCTAAAATCGAGTCGAAAAATCATCGAAAATTATTTTAAATTTCGTTTTAAACATGGTATGGGTTAGCACCGAGCCGGGGTGGGTTCGGGGGCGTTACAATGTGTGCCTCCGATCTTGCTCGGTGGGTCAGGGTGTGGCTGTCTCGAATTGTGTTAGGACGCGTGGTTTTTATTTGCATTCCTCCCTACTTACTAAGCATTAGGCTTACTTTTTGTGTTCTGTGGTGTAGGTGATGACATTTATTCAGGTGAGCTAGACGAGGGAGCCAAGGACTAGGCAGCAGTCGGCGGCGCACGGAGCATGCCGGTGCAGGCAGCTATCAGAGCTTCTCGGCCATAGTTTTTCGAGGGATGTGTGAGGGAGTCGGTATTTTAGGATTGTGTATAGTTTTCTAACTATTTTGGATGTTTGAAGTATTTGATTGTTTTATTGGTTTGATTTTGTAAATGTGGTTTGTGACTTGTTTTGGAATCTCTTTGATCGTATTTTATGGAAGTTTTAATTTCAGGATTTTGGTTTTCAGAATATTCAATAGTTATGCTGCTCGGTTTTTGTTGTATAGCAAACAACGTCGGGGTCATTTGTTTTCACGTTTTCGTTGATGTTTTGGAGTCGATTTTTTGAGATTTTCACGTGTCAAGGAGTCAGGGATGTCGGGAACGTTTTGGGAAAATTTTGAGTGATTTGGGTGTGAGTGGTTTGGAGAAAAATGAAAAAAAAAAAATGAAGGTGGTGCGCTAGTGGCCGAGGGTGGCGCGTCAGACGCAGGGCATGGCCGAGCGTGGCGTACGCATGGCGCGGGCGTGGCGTGCAGGAGGCGCCATGGCCGATCGGATCGATCGCAGCGCCATGACCGATCGATCGGGAAAAACAGAGAGTTCCGCGATCGATCGCAGGCAGTGCACTGCTACGCTCGCGCAGGCGACGCGCGCACCTATAAGTGTGCCATTATGGGCTTTTTCAAAAATTTAATTTTTCAAATATATTTTAACCCGATCTTTTCCGGCACGTATTTTGGGCACGTTTTCCAACAAATTTTGAGGGTTCGAAAAATTTGAAAATCGAATCAAAATTTTATCAAAAATTATTTTAAATTACGTTTTAAATGCGGGATTATTATGCAAAGTAGCGCACCGAGCCGGGGTGGGTTCGAGAGCGTTACATCTTCTCTCTATTTCACTATCAACAACAACTCAAATGGTAAAATTAAGTTTTTGCATATAACAACTAAAAAGATTTATGACAAATAATAATTTTGCCATTATTTTATGTTACACATAAATGCGATATAGAAAATAGGGTAGACTATTGACCTAAATCCATTTCTTTCCCGTATTCGTCTCTACTATTTTTTTCTAATTTCACTACTACAATCTACGTGTCCCTTCTCTTATATTAAGATTTTAATTGCTTTCAAGTCAGCATGCAAATAGGATAAAAATAGGTAGACTATGTTTAATAGATTTATTCTCTTATCCTCTATATTTACTTATCTCTTTCTACTACTACAATCCAAGTATCTCTTGCTTCATATAAAGATCTAATTAGTTTCAAGTCATCATGCAAACCAATTTCAAGATGTAATTTTCTAGCATCACTGTCAATAGGATTCAGTCAAACAGTACAAATCTTTCTCAAAATCTTGAGTAGTTGTCTATTACTCACTTTATGAGATTGTAATACCTTGAACTTCCAAATATTTAAATTTTTTTATACACATCTCTTACATATCTATTCACAATTCTTGAAAAAAACTTTTATAGATTTGACTACTGATATTTAAAAATTGACTATAAATAGTCATATCAATCGTAGATAGTGCTAAAAATGTGTCAAGACCTTAGGGCACGGGAAACAACTCTCATACGAAGAGAGACGCAAAAAAACTTGCTTACTAAAGTATAAGAGGACATGAAAAAATATAGCCCAAGTTGAAAAAATCTAAATGACAAAATAAATTTTCATTTTTTTTTCTAAAAATTTTTTTGGGTTGGATTCTAAATGAGGTGGGAGTAGTCTATGGAAGCAAACATAACACCATCATATTGGCTTTGAAATCAGATCACCTAGTGCGATGGGAGGTCAACTATTTTTGCATGGAACATGGAGAGCCATACGACTCACGCCCTGAGGAAAACGTCGATTTCGAATTGGGGAGTATTGTTAAGAAATAATCATAGGGGTATTTTGATAATTATATAATGTTGTTTATAAACTTAGTTTTGTTAGTTTCAGGAAAATATGGGACAGTTTTAAAGTTAGTAAGAGAGGGTTATTATATACTACTAAAATGTTTAATATGTGTGTCACCTCACTACCTTTATTTCTCACCCTTGCCCTCTAAAAACTAAGATTTCTTCGAAAAATGTCTTCTCTCTATTTCAACTATCAACAACTAAATATAACTATGACAAATCATAATTTTGCCACTATGTTATTTATACATAAATGCGAATAAAGAAATTGTGTAGATATTAGCCTAAATAGATTTCTTTTCCTTTCGTCTTACATTTCTTCTCAGTTCTCTACTTCAATCTAAGTATCTCTTGCTTTCTAGACAGATTCTAATAGTTTCAATCCTAATGCAAACCAATTTCAAGATGTAATGTTCTGCATACTGTCAATAGTCTTCCACGTCAACAGGTACAAATTCTTCTCAAATCTTGAGTAGTGTCTATACAATAACCTGTAAGATTGTAATAACCTTGCCATTCCAAATATTTAAATTTTTTTCTAACAACATTCTCCATATCTTTCCATTCTTGAAAAAATTTATATTTATTGACTACGAGAATTTAAAAATTTGACTCTTAAAATATTCCTATCAACGTAGAAGTGCTAAAAATGTGTCAAGACTTAGGGCAAGTGGAACAACTCTTCATACGAAGAGGATCGCAAAAAAACTTGCTTACTAAAGTATAAGAGGACATGAAAAAAGATGGCCAGTGAAAAATATAAATGGACAAAATAAAAATTTCATTTTTTTTTCTAAAAATTTTTTTGGGGTTGGATTTAAATGAGGTGGGGATAGTCATGGAAGCAAAAATTACACCCCATTATGGCTGAATCAGATCCCACCTAGTGCGAGGGAGGTCAACTATTTTGCATGGAAAATGGAGAAGCCATACGCTCACGACCTTGAGGAAAATGTCGATTCGAATGGGGGAGTATTGTTTAAGAAATAATCATAGGGGTATTTGATAATTATCTAATGTGTTTATAACTTAGTTTTGTTAGTTGCATGGAAAATATGGGACAGTTAAATTTAGTACGGAGGAGGGTATTATATACTAAAAAAAGTGTAAACTAGTGGTGTTCACCTCACTACCCTTCATTTATCACCTGCCTCTAAAAACTAAGATTGCTTCGAAAAAATGCTTCTCTCTATTTCACTATAACAACTAAACCGTACATAACTATGACACATCATAATTTGCCACTATTTTATTTTATACCTAAATGGTGGGGGGGGTTGATAAGAATGTGTAGACTATTAAGCCTAAATAGATTTCTTTTCCTATTGTCTCTATATTTATTCTCATTTCTCTACTTCAAATTAAGTATCTTGTGGTTCTTTACCTGCTTCAGATCCAGCTTTCTAAACATCAAGTAATCATGAAAATAGGATAAATACTAGAGGATTACTATGTCCTAAATTAGTTTCTTTATCTTATTCCTCTATACTAGTTCTCTCTTTCTACGATTTCAATCTAAGTATCTCTTGCTTCATATAAAGATCTAATTAGTTTCAAGTCATCATTTGTAAACCAAATTTAAGAGTAATTTTCTTGAACCATGTAATAAGTTTCTAGTCAACATTACAAATTCTTCCTCAAAATCTTAAGTAGGTATTAGTACAAGAACTTGGAAAATATAGAAGGTCAAAATATATTTCTTTATTTTCTAAAAAATTGTAGGTTGGATTCTAAATGCGTGGATTAGCCTATGGAAGCAACACATATTTATCCATGGGATTGAATTGAATACCTTTGGGATGAGACATAAACTATTTTGCATGGAACATGGAGAGCCTACGGACTTACGACCATGAGCAAAGGGTCATTCGAATGGGGGCAGTATTGTTAGGAAATAATCCTAGGCGTATTTTAAGAATATATAATGTGTTTATAACTTATTTTTGTAGTTTCTTGGAACGTTAGAGTGAGTTAGGGTAGTAAGAAAATGTTTCATACATAGAAAAGGAAGGTGATAGGAGGGTTGCTGATGAAGATTATTGATGAAGAAATATATTAATAGAAATACGATTTTCGAATCTGCATGTTGCTAAAATTTGTGGTTAACTTTAAGATTCATAGTTTTCTTGTAATTTTTGCTTATTAATTTTAACCAAAATTTCAACGCATCAAATCTAGCCCAGTGATAAAGAGATGCTGAAAACAGGTTATACATTGAGATCTAGTATGGAAGCCGAAACATATGCACTGCGAATGAATAAAAGGACCTTGGCAAAAGTTGTTTCTAACAACTAAAGCGAAACATGAAGAGTCCTTCTAAGAAGCTAAATTAGGTGTTTTTTATGTCTACGTTTATTAGTTTTGGTTACTTTTGTTTACGTCAAAACTCTGTAAAAAATTTTTGAAATAGATGTCATACAAACTTATCTATATTATCATGTTTAAATAATTTGTCACCTCACTACCTTTATCTCACCTTGCCCACCCTAAAAACTAATGTCTTCTCTCTATTGCACTTTACAACAACTCAATGGTTAAAATTAAGTTTATGTATACACAACTAAATAAAACTACGACAAATAATAATTTTGTCATATTTATTTTACACATAAAATTCGATAAAGAAATAGGAGAAACTATGCCCTAAAGACATTTATTTCCCCTATCGCCCTAATATTTCTTCTCATTGTTTTACTAATATACGTTGATTGCTTCATATCCATATTCTAATACTTTCAAGTCATCATGGCAAATACGATTAAAGAAAATAAGACAAACTATTGTCCTAAATATAAATTTCTCTCTATTTTGCCATGACTAGTTCTCGTTTCTAATACTCAATTAAGTATCTCTTGCTGTATATAGATTCTAAGTAGTTTCAGAATCATGTAAACAATTTCCGATGTATTTTCTAGAATCACTGTCAATATATTGAGTAAACATTACACATTCTTCGTGAAATCTGGAAGCAGTTCTAGTACAAGAAACTTAGAGATCATAATGACGTTGACATTCCAAACTCTGTACATTTTTTTATAAAATTTCTTCAGATAAATGCAATTCTCGAAAAAAATCATTGATTTAGTATGGACGACTAGAATTTATAAAACTTGACTATAAATCTTCATATCAATAATAAAAATGCAAAGATGTGTCAAGACTTAGGGCAAGTGGAACAACTCTCATACGAAGAAATCGCAAAAACATGCTGACTAAAGTATAGACAATAATGATGTCATCACGAAATATATGCAAAACGTATCCATGTTGAAAAATCTCGAAGACAAAATAAATTTCTTTTTTTCTAAAAAACTTGTGGGTTGGATTCTAACTGAGGTGAATTAGAATTTGGAAAAGCAAACCTACACTATCCCTTGGCTGAATCGGAATCACCCAGGGGATGAGGACAATATTTTGCACGGAACATGAACGCCATACGACTCAAGACTTTATTGAAAAAAAAAAAAAACACAACATCTAATATGGGATAGACTAATGATTTATAACAAGATCAAAAGCTAGGTTTTCTCTTCACAATAAATGACAATTCTGGAAAAAATATTAAATTTTTTTGCTACTAGAATTTAAAATTGGACTATAAATCTTCAATCAATCTAGAAGTGCTAAGATGTGTCAAGACCTTGGGCAAGTGAGAACAACTCTTCATACGAAGAAATCGCAAAAAAAACTATTACTAAAAGTATAGACAATAATGAGTCATCACGGAAAGACATGAAAAAAATATCCATGTTTAAAAAAATCTAGAAGACAAAATAATTTTTTTTTTTTTTCTAAAAAACTTTGTGAATTAGATTCTAAATGAGGTGGATTAGACTATAGAAGCAAACATACAATATCTCATGGGGCTTGAAATCGGATACCTAGTGGGATAAGAAGTAGACTATTTACACAAACTGAAGAAAGCATACGACTACGACTTATTGACAAAAAAAAAACTAAACACCTTAATAGTGGGGATAGCAACCTGGATAAAAAGATCAAAAGTAGGTTTTCGCTACACAATTATAAATTGACAATTCTTGAAAAAACATTAGATTTTTTGACTACTAGAATTTAAACCTTGACTATTAAATCTCATATCAATCGTAGAGTGATAAAGGATTGTGTCAAACATTAAGGAAGTTAGAACAACTCTTCATACGAAGAAATCGCCAAAAAAACTTGTTACGAAAGTAGGACAATAATGATTGTCATCACGAAAGACATGAAAAATTATCCCTGTTGAAAAATCTGGGAACACAAAATAAATTTCATTTTTTTTCTAAAAAAGCTGTGGTTTGGATTTCTAAATGAGTGGATTAGACTATGGAAGATACTACACTATCCCATGGGCTTGAAATCAGATCACCTATTGGATGAGGACGTTAAAAGATTTGACACGGAACATGAAGAAGTCATAGGACTTACAAACCTTTATTGAAAAAAAAAACTAAACCATATAGTGCGATAGCTAATGCAGTATAACAAGATAAAAAGGAGGTTTTCGTCTTACCAATAAATTGACAATTCTTACAAAACAGTACGAGTTATGTTGACAACTAGAATTTAAAAAACTTGATATAAATCGTCATATCAATCGTAGAGTACTAAAGATGTGTCGAGCCTTTATGGCATAAAGTGGAAACAACTCTATATACGAAGAAATCGCAAAAAAAACTGCTTACTAAAGTAGAGACAATTAATATGTCATCACGAAAGACATGAAAAAATATATTCCTGTTGAAAATATCGAGAAGAAAAATAAATTTTTTTTTTTTTTCTAAAAAACTGTGGGTGGATTCTACATGAGGTGGAATTTATAAACTAGGAAGAAACAACACTATCCCATGGGCTTGAAACGGATTCACTAGTGGGATTGAGTGGAAGACGTAAAATATTTTGCCACGGAAATGCAAGAAAGAAACATACGATTACGAAATTATTGAAAAAAAAAACTAAAACACCTTAATAGTGAGATAGGCTTTAATGCATGTATAACAAGTCAAAAGTCAGTTTTCTCTTACACATATAACATGACAATTCTGGACAAATCATTAGATTTATTTGACTCTAGAATTAAACTTGACGTATAAGTTCATATCAATTAGTAGAAGTGCTAAAATATGTTTCAAGCCATTACGGAAAGGGGAACAACCTTCATACGAAGAAATCGCAAAAAAACTTGCTTACTAAAGTATAGCCAATCATGACTGTCATAACGAACAGACATTGAAAAAAAAAAAATATATCAGGTTGAAAAAATCTAGAAGACAAAATAGAATTTCATTTTTTATTTCGAAATGTTGTAGTTGAAATTCAAATGAGGGTTGATTAGGACTAGGAAGCAAACATACACTATCCCATGGGCTTGAAATCGGATCACCTTGTGGGATGAGACGGTAAAATATTTTACACGAACATGAAGACGGAATACACTTACAAACCTTATGGAAAAAAAAAACTAAAGACCTGAATAGTGGGATAGGACTAATGCGTATAACAAGATCAAAAGTAGGTTTTCTCTCACATATAATTGACAATTCTTGAAAAAATATTAGATTATTTTGACTACTAGAATTTAAAACTTGACTATAAATCTTCATATCAATCGTAGAAGTGCTAAAGATGTGTCAAGACCTTAGGGCAAGTGGACAACTCTTCATACGAAGAAATCGCAAAAAAAACTTGCTTACTAAGTATAGAACTTATGATTAACCACGAAAGACATGAAAAAAAAAATATCCATGTTGAAAAATCTAGAAGACAAAATAAATTTCATTTTTTTTTTCTAAAAAAACTTTGGGGTTGGATTCTAAATGACGTGGATTAGACTATGGAAGCAAACATACACTATCCCATGGGCTTGAAATCGGATACCTAGTGGATGGACGTAACATTTTGCAGGGAAACATGAAGAAGCAAACATGTACATGAAAGAGCATCGATTACGACCTTATTGAAAAAAAAAAAAAAACTAAAAGCCGTATAGGGGGATAGACAATGCATTTATAACAAGATCAAAAGTAGGTTTTCTCTCACATATAATTGACAATTCTTGAAAAAAACATTAAATTTATTTTGACTACTAGAATTTAAAACTTGACTATAAATCTTCATATCAATCGTAGAAGTGCTAAAGATGTGTCAAGACCTTAGGGCAAGTGGACAACTCTTCATACGAAGAAATCGCAAAAAAAACTTGCTTACTAAAGTATAGACAATAATGATGTCATCACGAAAGACATGAAAAAATATATCCATGTTGAAAAATCTAGAAGACAAAATAAAATTTCATTTTTTTTCTAAAAAACTTTGGGGTTGGATTCTAAATGAGGTGAATTAGAATATGGAAGCAAACATACACTATCCCATTGGCTTGAAATCGGATCACCTAGTGGGATGAGACAAACTATTTTGCACGGAACATGAAGAAGCCATACGACTCAAGACTTTATTGAAAAAAAAACAAAACATCTTAATAGTGGGATAGACTAATGCATTTATAACAAGATCAAAAGTAGGTTTTCTCTTCACATATAAATTGACAATTCTTGAAAAAATATTAAATTTATTTTGACTACTAGAATTTAAAACTTGACTATAAATCTTCATATCAATCGTAGAAGTGCTAAAGATGTGTCAAGACCTTAGGGCAAGTAGAACAACTCTTCATACGAAGAAATCGCAAAAAAAACTTACTTACTAAAGTATAGACAATAATGATGTCATCACGAAAGACATGAAAAAAAATATCCATGTTAAAAAATCTAGAAGACAAAATAATTTTTTTTTTTTTTTCTAAAAAACTTTGTGAATACGATTAAATGAGGTGGATTAGACTATGGAAGCAAAACATACACTATCCCATGGGCTTGAAATCGGATCACCTAGTGGGATGAGACATAAACTATTTTGCACGGAACATGAAGAAGTCATACGACTTACAACCTTATTGAAAAAAAAAAAAAACTCAACCTTAATTAGGGGGATAGGCTAATACATGTATAACAAGATCAAAAGTAGGTTTTCTCTTCACATATAAATTGACAATTCTTGAAAAAATATTAAATTTATTTTGACTACTAGAATTTAAAACTTGACTATAAATCTTCATATCAATCGTAGAAGTGCTAAAGATGTGTCAAGACCTTAGGGCAAGTAGAACAACTCTTCATACGAAGAAATCGCAAAAAAAACTTACTTACTAAAGTATAGACAATAATGATGTCATCACGAAAGACATGAAAAAATATATCCATGTTGAAAAATCTAGAAGACAAAATAATTTTTTTTTTCTAAAAAACTTTGTGGGTTAGATGCTAAAAGGGTGGATTAGACTATGGAAGCATACATACAATTCATGGGCTTGAAATCGGATCACCTAGTGGGATGGGACGTAAAATATTTGACACGGAACATGAAGAAGCCATACGACTTACGACCTTATTGAAAAAAAAAAAACTAAACACCTTAATAGTGGGATAGGCTAATACATGTATAACAAGATCAAAAGTAGGTTTTCTCTACACATATAAATTGACAATTCTTGAAAAAACATTAGATTTATTTGACTACTAGAATTTAAAACTTGACTATAAATCTTCATATCAATCGTAGAAGTGCTAAAGATGTGTCAAGACCTTAGGGCAAGTGGAACAACTCTTCATACGAAGAAATCGCAAAAAAAACTTGCTTACTAAAGTATAGACAATTATGATGTCATCACGAAAGACATGAAAAAATATATCCATGTTAAAAAATCTAGAAGACAAAATAAAATTTCATTTTTTTTTTCTAAAAAACTTGCGGTTTGGATTCTAAATGAGGTGGATTAGACTATGGAAGCATACATACACTATCCCATGGGCTTGAAATCGGATCACCTAGTGGGATGGGACGTAAAATATTTGACACGGAACATGAAGAAGCCATACGACTTACGACCTTATTGAAAAAAAAAAAAAAAAAAAAAAAACTAAACACCTTAATAGTGGGATAGACTAATGCATGTATAACAAGATCAAAAGTAGGTTTTCTCTACACATATAAATTGACAATTCTTGAAAAAACATTAGATTTATTTTGACTACTAGAATTTAAAACTTGACTATAAATCTTCATATCAATCGTAGAAGTGCTAAAGATGTGTCAAGACCTTAGGGCAAGTGGAACAACTCTTCATACGAAGAAATCGCAAAAAAAACTTGCTTACTAAAGTATAGACAATAATGATGTCATCACGAAAGACATGAAAAAATATATCCATGTTGAAAAATCTAGAAGACAAAATAAATTTTATTTTTTTTTTCTAAAAAACTGTGGCTTGGATTCTAAATGAGGTGGATTAGACTATGGAAGCAAACATACATTATCTCATGGGCTTGAAATCGGATCACCTAGTGGGATGAGACGTAAACTATTTTGCACGGAACATGAAGAAGCCATACGACTTACGACCTTATTGAAAAAAAAAAAAACTAAACACCTTAATAGTGGGATAGACTAATGCATGTATAACAAGATAAAAAAGTAGGTTTTCTCTTCACATATAAATTGACAATTCTTAAAAAACATTAGATTTATTTTGACTAACTAGAATTTAAACTTGACTCTAAATCTTCATATCAATCGTAGAAGTACTAAAGATGTGTCGAGACCTTAGGGCAAGTGGAACAACTCTATATACGAAGAAATCGCAAAAAAAACTTGCTTACTAAAGTATAGACAATAATAATGTCATCACGAAAGACATGAAAAAATATATTCCTGTTGAAATATCTAGAAGACAAAATAAATTTCTTTTTTTTTTTCTAAAAAACTGTGGGTTGGATTCTAAATGAGGTGGATTAAACTATGGAAGCAAACATACACTATCCCATGGGCTTGAAATCGGATCACCTAGTGGGATGAGACGTAAACTATTTTGCACGGAACATGAAGAAACCATACGACTTACGAACTTATTGAAAAAAACTAAACACCTTAATAGTGAGATAGGCTAATGCATGTATAACAAGATCAAAAGTAAGTTTTCTCTACACATATAAATTGACAATTCTTGAAAAAACATTAGATTTATTTTGACTACTAGAATTTAAAACTTGACTATAAATCTTCATATCAATCGTAGAAGTGCTAAATATGTGTCAAGCCATTACGGCAAGTGGAACAACTCTTCATACGAAGAAATCGCAAAAAAACTTGCTTACTAAAGTATAGACAATAATGATGTCATCACGAAAGACATGAAAAAATATATCCAGGTTGAAAAATCTAGAAGACAAAATAAATTTCATTTTTTATTTCTAAAAATTTTTGTAGTTTGAATTCTAAATGAGGTTGATTAGACTATGGAAGCAAATATACATTATCCCATGGGCTTGAAATCGGATCACCTTGTGGGATGAGACGTAAACTATTTTACACAGAACATGAAGAAGGCATACAACTTACAACCTTATTGAAAAAAAACTAAATACCTTAATAGTGGGATAGACTAATGCATGTATAACAAGATCAAAAGTATGTTTTCTCTTCACATATAAATTGACAATTCTTGAAAAAATATTAGATTTATTTTGACTACTAGAATTTAAAATTTGACTATAAATCTTCATATCAATCGTAGAAGTGCTAAAGATGTGTCAAGACCTTAGGGCAAGTGGAACAACTCTTCATACGAAGAAATCGCAAAAAAACTTGCTTACTAAAGTATAGATAATTATGATGTCATCACGAAAGACATGAAAAAATATATCCATGTTGAAAAATCTAGAAGACAATAAATTTAATTTTTTTTTCTAAAAAACTTTGTAGGTTGCATTCTAAATGAGTTGGATTAGACTATGGAAGCAAACATACACTATGTCATGGGCTTGAAATCGGATCACCTAGTGGGATGGGACGTAAACTATTTTGCAGGGAACATGAAGAAGCAAACATACATGAAGAAGCCATACGACTTACGACCTTATTGAAAAAAAAAAAAAACTAAACTCCTTAATAGTGGGATAGACTAATGCATGTATAACAAGATCAAAAGTATGCTTTCTCTTCATATATAAATTGACAATTCTTGAAAAAACATTAAATTTATTTTGACTACTAGAATTTAAAACTTCACTATAAATCTTCATATCAATCGTAGAAGTGCTAAAGATGTGTCAAGACCTTAGGGCAAGTGGAACAACTCTTCATACGAAGAAATCGCAAAAAAACTTGCTTACTAAAGTATAGACAATTATGATGTCATCACTAAAGAAATGAAAAAATATATCCATGTTGAAAAATTTAGAAGACAAAATAAATTTCATTTTTTTTTTCTAAAAAACTGTGGGTTGGATTCTAAATGAGGTGGATTAGACTATGGAAGCAAACATACACTATCCCATGGGCTTGAAATCGGATCACCTAGTGGGATGGGACGTAAACTATTTTGCATGGAACATGAAGAAGCCATACGACTTACGACCTTATTGAAAAAAAAAAAAACTAAACACCTTAATAGTGGGATAGACTAATGCATGTATAACAAGATCAAAAGTAGGTTTTTTCTTCACATATAAATTGACAATTCTTGAAAAAACATTAGATTTATTTTGACTACTAGAATTTAAAACTTGACTATAAATCTTCATATCAATCGTAGAAGTACTAAAGATGTGTCAAGACTTTAGGGCAAGTGGAACAACTCTTCATACAAAGAAATCGCAAAAAAACTTGCTTACTAAAGTATAGACAATAATGATATTATCACGAAAGACATGAAAAAATATATCCAGGTTGAAAAATCTAAAAGACAAAATAAATTTCATTTTTTTTTCTAAAAAACTTTGTGGGTTGGATTCTAAATGAGGTGGATTAGACTATGGAAGCAAACATACACTATCCCATGGGCTTGAAATCGGATCACCTAGTGGGATGGGACGTAAACTATTTTGTAGGGAACATGAAGAAGCAAACATACATGAAGAAGCCATACGACTTACGACCTTATTGAAAAAAAAAAAAAAACTAAATACCTTAATAGTGGGATAGACTAATGCATGTATAACAAGATCAAAAGTAGGTTTTCTTCACATATAAATTGACAATTCTTGAAAAAACATTAAATTTATTTTGACTACTAGAATTTAAAACTTGACTATAAATCTTCATATCAATCGTAGAAGTGCTAAAGATGTGTCAAGACCTTAGGGCAAGTGGAACAACTCTTCATACGAAGAAATCGCAAAAAAACTTGCTTACTAAAGTATAGACAATTATGATGTCATCACTAAAGACATGAAAAAATATATCCATGTTGAAAAATCTAGAAGACAAAATAAATTTCATTTTTTTTTCTAAAAAACTTTGTGGGTTGGATTCTAAATGAGGTGGATTAGACTATGGAAGCAAACATACACTATCCCATGGGCTTGAAATCGGATCACCTAGTGGGATGAGACGTAAACTATTTTGCAGGGAACATGAAGAAGCCATACGACTTACGACCTTATTGAAAAAAAATAAATAAAATTATAAATAACAAATTATAAATAACAAATTATAAATAACAAATTATAAATAACAAATTATAAATAACAAATTATAAATAACAAATTATAAATAACAAATTATAAATAACAAATTATAAATAACAAATTATAAATAACAAATTATAAATAACAAATTATAAATAACAAATTATAAATAACAAATTATAAATAACAAATTATAAATAACAAATTATAAATAACAAATTATAAATAACAAATTATAAATAACAAATTATAAATAACAAATTATAAATAACAAATTATAAATAACAAATTATAAATAACAAATTATAAATAACAAATTATAAATAACAAATTATAAATAACAAATTATAAATAACAAATTATAAATAACAAATTATAAATAACAAATTATAAATAACAAATTATAAATAACAAATTATAAATAACAAATTATAAATAACAAATTATAAATAACAAATTATAAATAACAAATTATAAATAACAAATTATAAATAACAAATTATAAATAACAAATTATAAATAACAAATTATAAATAACAAATTATAAATAACAAATTATAAATAACAAATTATAAATAACAAATTATAAATAACAAATTATAAATAACAAATTATAAATAACAAATTATAAATAACAAATTATAAATAACAAATTATAAATAACAAATTATAAATAACAAATTATAAATAACAAATTATAAATAACAAATTATAAATAACAAATTATAAATAACAAATTATAAATAACAAATTATAAATAACAAATTATAAATAACAAATTATAAATAACAAATTATAAATAACAAATTATAAATAACAAATTATAAATAACAAATTATAAATAACAAATTATAAATAACAAATTATAAATAACAAATTATAAATAACAAATTATAAATAACAAATTATAAATAACAAATTATAAATAACAAATTATAAATAACAAATTATAAATAACAAATTATAAATAACAAATTATAAATAACAAATTATAAATAACAAATTATAAATAACAAATTATAAATAACAAATTATAAATAACAAATTATAAATAACAAATTATAAATAACAAATTATAAATAACAAATTATAAATAACAAATTATAAATAACAAATTATAAATAACAAATTATAAATAACAAATTATAAATAACAAATTATAAATAACAAATTATAAATAACAAATTATAAATAACAAATTATAAATAACAAATTATAAATAACAAATTATAAATAATAAATTATAAATAACAAATTATAAATTACAAATTATATTATTTGGAACTATGCTTCACTCCGTTGTTTTATAACTCATCCACTGTCATCGCCAAATTTAGACTTCATTATAATCAAATGTATTCAGTATTTTTAAATACTCTCTGCTTACTTAATTTTTTTTTTAAATGTTAATAAAATTTACAACCATTGGATGGAGTACGAAGATTACCATACACTAGAACTATCTACCTATTATAAAACAATTTGATTTTTTCTACTTATTTCGCTCATCACCTAACCTCCTCCCAGAAGTAATATGATTATACAATAAAAAAGTTCAAACACTATCTTTTCCCTTTATATTCCACACCAATATCACCACGACAAACTTTTAGTGACATTTACTTATGCGAGAAGACAAAAGTAGTTTTGAAGAAAAAAGTAGTTGTTGTTAGCTAGTTTTAATAAACTGTATCGGGTAGTTATCCGAGCAGCTAGAAAGAAATGAAGAGTAAAAGAGGAGAGGTTAGTGAGAGAGAAGGGTGTGAAAGTTGTAAAGGGAGTTGAGTGTAGTATTCTGGTACATTATGTAGAAAGTGAGTTCCTGAGGGAAAGAGTTAATTCTCCTCGTGTATAACTTGATTTGTTGTATCAGAGATTTTTTCAATAATAATTTTGATTTCTTCATCTGTGTTTGCCTATATTGTGTTGTAAATTTCTCAGGATCTATCACAACACTATGTATAATGAGAAAAAATAATGTAATAATTCTAACCTTAAAAAATAGAAGAGCATGCCTCTGGAGCATCATACATCATCAAAAGTTGATAAAGAACTATCTAAGACAATATGAACCTACAATGATAGCAGATCGATTCTCAAAGAAGAAAAACCTCCAAAAGAAATTATCAGATGATGAAGATGTAAAAGGTAGCAATGAATACAAAGGTAGCAGACGAATTCATCTCACTCTTGACTAACAAATTTCCTGGATTGAGATTAACAAAGGAAGATCGCATGGAAATGAGTTGGATTGAATCTGTAGTTTGGCGGGCTAACTTTGACATCAAAACTTCTACTCGGGTTCTACTCATCAGAAATCAATACTCAGCAACCTTCTTGAGGAGAAAATCAAATTATGTTGAGACCCTTGTATCAAAAGATAGTTTTGAATTGTTGTGGAAGAAAATGTTTGAGTCAGGAAAAACTAGTCTGATATTCAACCCTAACGAAGGGAAAACGACAAGTATGATGCCTCTTAACTTTGTTATCCTATTATTATTCTCCTAAACCATAAAAGTTTGAAGACACTTCCAAACATTTTTTAAGTAATAGTAAATCTATAATATAAAACAACTAACATCACGCTAATTGGCTAGTTGATAGAATAAAGTAAGAAAAGACCTTGTACGTGCAAATTTAAATAACGTGCTTCATAAATACTAAACTAAATTGTCTATTTGTTATTTATTTATTTATTTTCGTAATTGCTCTATATTCGAGGGCTACGATCAACTATTATGTGGCATTGTCATCCCTTCCGTTACATATACAATGTGAACTAAATTTTCTCCTCAAATAAAGTAACATATACAAAAAAAATTCAAAAGTCTTCGCAGATTCATTATTTTTATATTGGCAGTTTTAATATTGTATTTTTTTAGCTATAACTTCTAAAAGTTTTATTATTGGACAGTGGAAGTCATGATGAGTGAAATATTAGAATCTTTTATTTTGTTAACATTGTTTTGAGAAGCACGTAAATGAATTCCTTATATCATCTCATTAGGAGGAAAATAAGGTGGCTTTAAGTTCCTCTCTAATTGTTGCCGTTGGTATATTTTACTCACTAGTTGATAAAGTCAGCATAACTATGTAAACACCATATGAACATGCAAATGTAAATAAAAGAAAAAATTAATTACCTTAGAGAAAAAAGCAATTTTCCATGCATCCAAAATGTTCATATTCGTTGGAAGCTAGCGTAACTTCAGTACCTGCCACTACAAAAAGGAAAAAACAAATAATTACAAGTGTCAAATGAAAATTAATCACTAATGTTAAAAAATAAATGTGAGATAATGATTGAAAAAAGGAAAAAAAGACATCATAAAGTTTTCAACTTGGAGAGATAAAACATTAAAAAGTATTTGATCAACAAAAATCAAACAACAATACGTACCACAATCGATTTTTTTAGGCATAGAAAATCGTGAAAAACGACCTTCCTTGATCAACTATGTTGAACTTTACTCATTACATATGTCTAATTTGGTTTATCAACCAATATGTTTCCCTTATGTAATATTTCACTAATTTAAGTCAGCTTGCAATTTTCTAATTGGCAAAAAATCTCTCATATATAACTACCGAAATCACAATTGAAACTGATTAGAAAATCATAATTGGAAATTAATTAGAAATTTACAATTGGAAACTCATTAGAAACTTACAAAAGGCCTACATAACTAATTAGAAAACGAAAAAGAAGCGGGAAAAATACAAGGTTGCTAATTAAATCAACCTTATGTAACTATATTTGATGCTTTCAAATCTGGTGAAAAACGAACTTTATTTCTAATTAAATCAGAATATGATGTTAAGAGTAACATATTACATTACAACAAATTTTTTAAAATATGCACAATTTAATTATTCGTTCATGTCATTATAAACTAGAAAAGATTCTATGATCTTGATCTGCCATCTAATTTTATGCAATGCATCTAATTTTCAGACCAACTCAACAACACAGAACAAATTTGTACTCAATAGCGAATACTTGTCAGGAACCATCATGAAATAGATTAATTAAGGAATAATAATTCAAATTGATCAATCCAAAGACCTATTAGAACTTGAAAAAGTATGATCAAAATAGGAAATTTGGGGTTCAGAGACTTCAGAATGGTAATCACGGTCAGAATCCATGACCAGTAGCAGTGTTTCTGCATTAGGGTTTCAACTTTGATTGTGGAAAATTGTGAAAAATCAATCCCAGGATTAAAAATCTCAGTGACACCCAAAAACCAAATGAATACGGTAATTTTCTAATCCAATTTCCACTACAAACGACCTCCTATGGGTAAAAAAAGGATAAAAACAAATAATTTTAACTTTTTGACAATCAAGCTGGCATAAGAAAACCCAATTCCTCATTCAATCAACAAATACAGCGCTGAGAATTAATACCCATTGCGATGCGTCAACAAAAAGGAAACAGAGACCAAGTCAATAAACGTGGAGAAGAGGAGATAGAGAGTGTGAGAGAGACTTACGAATCTCTTCAGGCTGAGAGAAGTTACGGTGGTCTGTAGGATCTTCCATTAGGGTTTCGACTTCGATGGTGAAAAACGCGTTTCGACCTAGGCAGCGGCAACTGGAGCCCTATTGTTCTTCAGGAAGAAAAGAAGATTATTGGGAGTTGGGGAGAGAATAGACCCGTCTCTTTCTCACACGCTCCTCACACGCTCGTGTTGTTGGGAAAATACTGATGCGATCTGAAGAACCGGTCTGATCTGTTTCGGTCCGGTTCGGAATGGTTTCTTCCCATACAGGAACCAAAGACTAAATAATTGCTTTAAACAAAGTGAAAATTGATGAAGCAGGAATATGTGAAAATTTTGGTCAATGCTAAAAAATACAAACTGCAAAAAGTGATTTCCTATTTATTTATCTAAAATATATTTGATCATTTATTTCATAAATCGATTTGAAATTTAAGCTGACTTATGTAAAATTTGATACCCTAATAGAAAAAGAAACGACAACAGTGATTTCAATATATTCACCTGATGTGGCTGGTTAATCTACCAAAAAATGAAAATAAAAATTATACGCATCATGAAATTTACACATATGAATGAAATAATTAAATTTTTAAAATGTGTGTTGTCTATAGATTTAACTTAAATATTCATAATGAATATAACTGACTTTTATAAGAAGAAAATAATTAAAACCACTAATAAACAAAGTGATCCGTAAAGAAATCATATATTCCTAAATGACACTCTTATAATCATCTATAAGAATGAACAATGAAACATACAAATGTCTTCATAAATATATCATGTAACAAGTAGATGAGACCTGACAATAATCAAAGATAGCGAAGGATAATATTTTAGAGTGATTTTCAACTTTTAATTCATTTATTAAACCATAACAAGAAACTAGTAGTAAAAAGATATATATAATGATAGAAGTAGAAGATTTGAGATCTTCGAATAATTATTTTTTAAAACAATTTATAGAATTATCTTTCGCATTTTTTCCTTATTTTTTGACAAACTTTTACTTCTATCCATGATTTGTTGATAAAACCACTATTAAATGAAATCAATGCTAGAGAGAGAGACAATGATGGAATTAGAGATCTTTGCATTATAATTATGGAATGCAGTTTGTAAAAATATCTTAGACCTTTCTTCTTTAGTTTTTGTCATACTTCAACATCTACACTTGATTCATTGATAAAACTATCGAGAAAAACTACTGGCACGTAAAGAGAGAGATACGATGATAGATATAGAGATATCTGAATAACAGTTTTCAAAACACTAACCCGTGGAATATTTAAAATTTAGTGTAAACTCCTACATTATTTGGAATCTCATATTTGTAAACAAGGTCATGACATACAAAGTTTTTATTTCTACTGGGGAGCCATGAATCCAATACTGAATTGTCCAGCTCCAATAAGATTTCTTCCCCTTCTTCTAGTGGCACTCATTGTTGCCTCAGAAGAAACTATATTTTTTAGGCTAGGTTCTCCTCAAATTGAAACTATAGTTGTGAAATTAAAAAGAAAAAATAGTAAATCTCCCTTAAAAAAATTAAAATATTGAAAGTAATCGACGAGTCAAGTTGTAATACAATTTTTTGTAATGCAATTAGATAACATGATTTTTCGATAAGGTATAACTTGAACTGTTCGCCAATAAGATAATCATAAATTATGGACATTAACTTCTGTTGAGTGCTCTAGACCACAATCAAGTCCATATGATGTAGTAGAAAACTATCATATTTCTAACTGCTTACGGAACTAGTACTTCGGACCTAGGCCGAGGCACTGAGGCCGATAGGTTATAGGTAGTGCAGCAAAATTCCAAAAATAATATTATGCAACTGAACCCTATCGAAAAGGGACCCATTGACTGAGGATGCTGCTACGACAGTGAAGCCACCATTAGCAACGGAGCTGTTTTCACTGACTTAACTGTTTCAGCTTCCACCACAAGATCAAGGAAGAGACCTTTGATTCAATGTTGTCAATTCAATCCTCCCATTGCCGTGGAAACAGGTAAAACTTCATTACTCGTTGCCAAATGCGATCCTGCTACTATTTGTCCTGTTTACTTTACTATTCAATTAACAATTTGTACTTCCGTCGTAAAATGTGTTACACCTCTAAATCGTTATAAATTATACCAACCGAAAGTAGAAATCTCAACAATTGATAGAAGCATATGAAACTACGTGGCCAATGTGAAAGCAAGACCAAACAAAATTTTCCTTTGCTTTTTTCTTCCCCATTTTTACCTCCTCACCATAAGGAATGATTGACATAGATTATTACGCATATAAAACTACAAAATTCATTTCGCACAAATGCATATATTATCTGCAGTCTGCACCGACAGCTTCATGTATGGACTTAAACCCATCCCCTTCTAAACATTCAGTCAGCTCAACCTACATGTCCAAAACATCCCCTTCTATCGCATTGAAAATGCTTCCTCCAATCACCCTTTTCAATTTAAACATTTGTCTGATTGATTCCTTTTCATTAACTAGTCCAAAGTAAATGTTATTCTCAATACCCAAAAATGGAGATTCATATGAGAAAAATACCTTTATCTGAGGAATAAGAGCAGGACCCTCGCAAGCAAATACTTTATAAAGCTGAACAAGAGTTGCTCCTACTCGTATTTTCTCATATGCATCCTTGCCACTGAATCAAGCCCCATTATGAAAATAAAAGATGAATCAAAACAACTATTTATTGACTCATTCTTTTAACATCAAGCTTGCATCATACATATTTGATAGAAAATACCTGCTAATGCCTCCACATCCAATTAAAGGTATCCGCCCCTGAAACATAAATAAATGGCTTGTGTCAATCTCACTCGTTAATGTCATGTCTACATTAAAAAATAGAGAAAAAATTCACAGTCAGTAGTGTTAGAGTATGACTATTGACTAGTTTAGTTTGTAATAGTAGTTTTAGTTTTATCACTTTCCGATGTTCATCATTGTTTCACTGTACATATATATTGTACACGGTTCTTTCAATTTTGAAATGAGAAGTTTCATTTTTCCTTTGGCGCCTTCATCTTCTTCTTCCTCTAATCTTTCTCTTCCTCTGGTGTTTGCTGTAAATTCAACTTGGTATCAGAGCACAGATGACGTCTCCAAGCTCAACAATTCCCTCCCCTTCTCCAATATCTCCCTCATCCAACTCTCTACCGCCTTTTCCCACTGCAAATCAAGTCCTAAACCTCAAACTCAACAATTCCAACTATTTATTCTAGAAAGCACAGTTGCTAAATGTAGTTATTGCCAATGGACTTGAAACTATTCTGGATGGAACTTTCCCTCAACCCCCACAATTTTTAGACAACCTTTCATCGCAGATTAATCCCGATTTTACCTCATGGCAGCGCTTCAATCGCCTTCTGCTGATATGTGGACCGCCCTAGCTCGCCGTTTTGCATCCTCATCCCTTGCTCGAATCTCAGAATTACGCGGCCAGCTCCACTCTCTCACCAAAGATGGCCTCTCGGTTTCACAGTACACCCAGAAGCTTACCTCCATTTGTAACACTCTCGCAGCTATCGGCCACCCCGTATCTCTCAGCGATCAAGTACTCTACCTTCTTGGCGGTCTTGGCAGCGACTACAACTCTTTCGTCACCTCTATTACCAATCGCTCCGACGAGCCCTCCATGGAAGAAATCTACAGTCTGTTACAGAGCTACGAGTTTCGTCTTGAGAAACAAAATTTGGTCATCTCTTTTCAGATGCCTAACTCCGTTCAGGATCTCGCCGTCGCTCAGCAGCCTTTCCGATCGGCGTTGTCTCCTCGGCCATTCGGAATTCCAGCTCTGCGCCCTGGAATTTTTCCCCTGCATCAGTATCCAACTGGTTTTGGGTCTTCACCCGGTTGGCGACCAAACCGCCCCACCAATAAGCCCAACCGGCCCAAATGCCAAATCTGCCAAAAGCCGGGCCACATTGCTTCCGCCTGCTTCCAACGCTTCAATCACTCCTACCAGCCTGGCCCACCTTCCCAAACCCGCCCATCAACCCTCTCAAATAACCCACCCCCTTTTGCCTTCCAAGCCAGCCCTTTCTCTTTCCCTCAACCCAACCCAGCCCACTACCCCTATTTCTACCCACCTGACCCGTTAACATATGACCCAACCCAGCCCACCCACCCAATTACCCCCTCTTCCTCCCTCACCCCGTTTTCCGATTCTCCTCTAGTTTCCGAACCCCTTCCTCCTCCGCGAGCCCTCTCCGCTGGCCTCCTTCCCACACCGCCGGCTTCTACTCCGTGGGTTCTCGACTCCGGTGCCACCCACCATTTCTCTCCATCATCGGCTACTCCTCACACTCCTCCAAATCTCAGTTCCCCGAACTTTGTTGTCACTGCCGATGGTAAGTCCTCTCCGATTTCTCATCTTGGTTCTGCTATAATCCCGACTCCTTTCCGCTCCCTTTACTTAAACTCTATCTGTTATACTCCTGGTTTTTCTCATAATCTTCTGAGCATTCGAAAATTATGCACTGATAATTTGGTTGTTGTTGAATTTGATTCCGATTGTTTCTATGTTAAGGATCGGATTTCTCGCCAAATCCTTCTCCAGGGTTCCCTTATTGATGGCCTGTATCAGCTTCCTGTGCCCTCTGTAGCTCGATCTCTCTCTGCCTCCCTGCCGAGCTCACAGTCTTTCTCCTCTTCCTCTGTTCCTCTGCCGAAGTCAAAGCAATTTTCCACCCAACTGTGGCATTCCAGATTGGGTCACCCTTCTGTTTCCATTTTGCAAAGTGTAATGAATATATGTAATATTCCTTTTGTACACAATGAAATGCCAACTTTTTGTACTCCTTGTCAAATGAGTAAATCTCACCGATTACCGTTCTCTATTTCTGATTCTCACTCTAATTTTCCTTTTGAGCTTATTCATACCGATGTGTGGGGTCCATCTCCTTATCCCTCTTTTACTGGGGATCGTTATTTTCTTTTAATTGTCGATGATTGTACTCGTTTTACCTGGTTGTTTCCTTTAAAATTAAAAAGTGATGTCCGTCTTACTTTTGTGCATTTTCATCGCTATGTTCAAACTCAATTTGGTTCCTCTATTAAAGTCGTTCAATCCGACTGGGGCGGAGAGTTTCAATCTCTCTCTCCGTTTTTTAAATCTCTTTGCATCCGCCACCGTCTCTCCTGTCCGTACACTCCTAATCAAAATGGACGTGTAGAGTGTAAAAACCGCCACATTGTCGAAACTGGCCTCGCTCTCCTCTTCCATTCTTCTGTCCCTCAAAAATTCTGGCCCTATGCCTTTGCTACTGCTACCAGCCTCATAAATCTCCTTCCTACACCTGTTCTTAACAATAAATCACCCTTCGAATGCTTGCACAATTCTCTTCCTGATTATGTGTCTCTACGTGTTTTTGGTTGCTTGTGTTTTCCCTTTCTTCGTCCTTACAATCAAAATAAACTCCAGCCTCGCTCCCTTCCGTGTGTGTTCTTGGGTCTTAGCCCAAATCACAAAGGGTATCTTTGTCTCGAACTACGCTCCCAAAAACTCTATATCTCTCGTCACGTTACCTTTGACGAATTCGTTTTTCCATTCTCTTCTTTACCTTTATCTTCTCCACCCCCGTCCTCATTTTCATTTCCCATACTTTTGAGTCAACCGTCACTCCCACCGGTCTCCTCTATTGTTTCCTCTTCCCTTCCTGACTCATCATCTCCCTCAAATTCTTCCAATCCATCTGCTCTCCCTCTACCGTCACTACCATCCCTATCTATTACCCCTTCTCCCTCTCCTCCCACCCTTCCTTCCATGCCCAACCCCATCCCTCCTTTTCCCACCAATACTCATCCCATGCGCACCCGAACCAAAAGATGGTATTTTTAAACCTAAAGCCTTCTCCGTAGACACTACCATTGAGCCCAAAACCTTTACCCAAGCCTCCAAACACCCTCACTGGTTGGCTGCTATGCATGAGGAAATGATGGCTCTATCTGCTAACTCTACTTGGACTTTGGTTCCTCCTCCTCCCGGCGTCAAGATTATTGGCTGTAAGTGGTTTTTTAAAACTAAACTCAACTCCGATGGCTCAATCAACAGGTACAAAGCTCGTTTAGTAGCCAAGGGCTATGATCAGACGGAAGGTATTGACTATGAGGAGACCTTCAGCCCAGTTGTGAAACCTGCATCCATCTGTACTATTCTTGCCTTAGCCATCTCCTATGGCTGGATCATCAAACAGCTGGATGTAAGTAATGCCTTTTTACATGGTGACTTAACTGAGACAGTGTTTATGCAGCAACCTCCAGGTTTTGTGAGTTCCTCTCATCCCTCTGCTGTATGTCACTTACGAAAGGCCCTTTATGGTTTAAAACAATCTCCTCGGGCATGGTACACAAAGCTATACATTGCTCTTCTCGCTTGGGGTTTCATTGCTTTCAAGTCAGATACCTCCCTCTTCATCCGTCGCCAGTCCTCCTCCGTTATTATTATGCTGGTTTATGTGGACGACATCATTCTCACGGGTAACTCGGCTCCTTTACTCGATCAGCTTCTTTTATACTTAAATTCTCACTTTAAGGTGCGTGATCTTGGACCGTTATCTTTTTTTCTCGGGATTTCCGTCACTCACACTCCTACAGGCATGAGTTTCTCCCAGTCCAGATATATTCATGACATATTACACAAAGCTAATATGGTCTCCTGTAAGCCAGTTCCTACCCCGATGGTTTCAAGTCCTATTCTTTCCAAGAATTCTGGTATTCCTCTCCGTGACGGCTCTCTTTATCGCAGTATCGTTGGCAGCCTGCAATACTACTGTCTTACACGCCCTGACATTGCTTTTGTTGTTAACAAGGTCTCTCAATTTATGCACTCTCCTTTCGATGTTCATTGGCAGGCAGTCAAACAGATCTTGCGATATCTTCAAGGTACCTCCTCTTTGGGTATATCCTTCTCAGCCTCTCCTTCTTCAAATTTGGTATGTTATACAGATGCTGATTGGGCCTCCTATCCCGATGACCGTAAGAGCACGAGTGGTTTCTGTATTTTCTTGGGCCCCAATCTCATATCGTGGTCTTCCACCAAACAGCATACTGTCTCCAGGTCGAGCACTGAATCTGAATATCGCAGTGTTGCAAATGGTGCTGCCGAACTTTTGTGGCTCCAATCCTTGCTCACAGAATTGGGTTTTCCTCCTACCGAGGTTCCTCTCATTTTATGTGATAACCTCAGTGCGACGTACCTAGCTTCAAACCCAGTTCTCCACTCAAAATCAAAGCACGTCGAGATTGATTTTCACTTTGTGCGTGACAAAGTTCTCCACAAGACCTTATCGGTACAATTCACTCCTTCTCATCATCAATTAGCCGATGCCTTCACCAAGCCGCTTCCCCCTTCCACCTTCTCTACTTTTCTTTCCAAGATCTTCGGCCCCCGACCTTGATCTTGAGGGGGGATGTTAGAGTATGACTATTGACTAGTTTAGTTTGTAATAGTAGTTTTAGTTTTATCACTTTCCGATGTTCATCATTGTTTCACTGTACATATATATTGTACACGGTTCTTTCAATTTTGAAATGAGAAGTTTCATTTTTCCTTTGACGCCTTCATCTTCTTCTTCCTCTAATCTTTCTCTTCCTCTGGTGTTTGCTGTAAATTCAACTAGTAGGACAGACCCAAACAGGGAACTCTACTATTACAAAGATCATCACCGTATAGGCCACCAGACATTGGATTCCAAATGAATATCCAAAACACTAAATTCGCCATGCTTTAAGGAAGAAAAGCTAAACTAGTAAGAATGTTATTTTCTCTCTCACACACACAAGACACATTTTGGGAGATTGAGCTTTTGTTTTAAAATGTGCATATGGGGCTCTTTCTTTATGTTACTGCTGTTGATGAATAAATTATTCGGTTCGGTGGTTGTGGCATTCTTACTAGTTTAGCTTTTCTTCTTTAATCTTTGTGGTAGTATAGCATGCTTGAAATTGAGAATCCCCCATGTGATTATGAAGGCCTTAACAAACATAATGGCGAGTTCAGAGACTTATCTGGACCAAGTCTTGATGCTTTAGAGAAGTAGTTCACATTTATAAGAATAATTGTAAAAGGCAGCCCAAGGAATAAAAATTTCACGAGAAAGAAAATTCTTCCGCATACTTTCATCAAAATGTACATCTCCTTTAAAACATTAATTGAGAGATTTTAAAAGAGGTTTCCTACTTAGGTCACCAGCTTCTGCACCGACAGTGTTTCTACTAACAGGTTCAAGCCTTAAAACAGTCGTATTTGATATGATCTAAAACCATATGTAAAAGAATAGATATTAGTGTGCACAGATGAGAAACCTGTGTTAATATCATGCAACCACGTGCTAATGTTTTCAAGCCTTGACTAAATCAAGAACATTAGCTACCATAAAACTTGAAAAACAATTCTTGATAAGCTATAAAAGACTGAAGTGAGACAAATTAGAGAATAATTTTAATTCTTCTACTATTTCAAATACACGAATACACCTTTATAATAAAATGTGAGAAGGGAAGTATAAACCAAGAAAGGAAAAAATAAATCATCCAGCAAAACAAGAAATAATCAGCCTAATTAAATCTTTCTACAAATTGATTTCCCTTAATTACTCCTAAATTAAATACAACATGTAATTTTACAACTCATCAAATCTTGACACTCCCCCTCAAGCTGAGGAATAGATGTCTTCCATTCCTTTTAGTATTGTTCTCTCTAATTGGAGAGATATTACTTTAGGTACATTATCTATGTTCAGTGTGACAATGCCATCTTTCATCCAAATACTAGTATTGTTCTCTCTAATTGGGAGGTTTGGGGGGATTTGGCATGCTAATTTTGAAAGGATTTTTCTGGTTACTGGAGTTGTTTCTGAACCTGTGGTTTCCGAGTTTTTGGTGTTTTCATTAGAGATTTTGTGTCATTCCAGTAGTGTTTATGTGGTGATTCTTTTATCTGTTTAGTGTTATTATACTATTGGTTGGTGTTTCGATTGAGTTGTAATACGTTTTAGAACTCTTTTGTTTATTGAAAAACTGTGTTGTGGTTTGAAATCCAAAATTTTGGTATCAGATCATGACTTAATGATCTATTAAGAACATTTCTTCAACAATAATCATCATAAGCACCTCCTATTTCACATTCCTCTTTCCCATTTATAATAATTACCTCTTACTGACTCTAACTTCCTTCAAAACTACTCAATAACTAACAAAAACTAACATTATATAATTACCAAAATACTCCTATGATTATTTCCTAACACACTGTTGTACACCAAGCTTGCATGTTTCGGAGGAAGATGATCCCAACACTAGTGGCGACGAGGGGAAAATTGCAGAAAGGGATATGGATTCTGACGACGGGTTGATGTTGCTATAGCCCGACTTATCCCTATTTGCAATGGCCGACATCGACGACAATCAGTCCTTCAACTTATTCAGAAAACTAGGTGGCAAAGAGATCTTGGTTTTGATTGACTCAGGTACGAATTCATCATTCATATGCCAAGATCTAGGTGTTGAACTTAACTTGCCCACTGTAGTTGCTCCTGAAATTGGAGTAAGAGTGCGGGTGGTTTCTGGATTGCTATTTATTCCATCTGCCGAGTTGAAATTATGGCTACAAGCGGTGGAGTGGTGGACACTTATCCTTTTCAAATTCCCAGCTAGGATTTGGTTTTAGGGGTAGATTGGTTTCACACCCTAGGTACGTTCCAAGCCAATTTCACCCACCTCTGGTTGAGATTTGTCAAGAATTGAGTTAAATGCCTATTGCAAGGGGAGTCAAAATTGTCTCTTAGACAAATTTCTATAAAGTCAGCTGCCAGAGCCGCAAACCATGGGGAGTATTGCTATTGGGTTGAATGGCAGACCAAGCAAGACATTGGGGAGGCTGAAATTAAACTAGAATCTACTGGGTACATGAGAGAGTTATGCAATGAATATGCTGGGGTGTTTTCAGTGCAGGCTGTGCAGCTGACTCTTCCTCTACATAGGAGCAGCAACCATGCAATACGTTTACAACCAAGGGCTGTTCCACCTAATATGAGACCATATCGTTACCCACACTTGCAGAAAAATCAGATAAAAAAGTTAGCGCAAGACATTATAGCCTCGAGTATCATTAGACCCAGTCAGAACCCGTATTCAAGTCCAGTTTTGTTGGCAAGGAAAAAAGATGGTGGGTGGAGGTTTTTTGTGGATTACAGAAAATTTAGCTCATGGTTACTAATAAATTTCTCATACCAGTAATAAAAGAGCATATTGACGAGCTACATGGAGACTCGTGTTTTTCAAAGTTGGATTTGAAGAGTGGGTACCATCAGATACAGATGAATCCCAACGATGTAGAAAAGACGACATTTTCTTTTGTTTATTGGAAAACTATATTGTGGTTTGAAACCCAACACTGTCTAGCTTATTCTTTATGATTAGCAGGTTTAGTTGATAAAAAAAGCATTGAGTAACGTCTGTACGTACCTTGAACAGGAAAAGTTCTTCTTCCGAAGCTAGTGTTTCCTTTGTTTCTAAATGTAGAAACATTTGCTTAAGTGGAGCCATATACCGTTTTGCAGTATATATTTTCCCTGCTGCAACATATATTGAGGTTGGATTATCAAATCCCATGCCTCTCATCATCATTCCTACATAGTTCATCAAACAATATTATACATGAATCACGATAAAAGGAATCAAATGTTATCATTTAATAGAAATTAATAGTGAAACAAGTTATGCGTCGTATGGAGTCAATCCCATAATTATAAATGAAGACCTACATATAACTATAAATCAACAAATGCAAAAACAAGAATAATGCGGAGCTTGGCAAGGGTTCGTCATGTAAACGTAATTTACTAGAACAGAATATATGTGTATAGCATATGTCTACATATACAAGGAAAACAGCAAGAAAGCAATAATTTGACAGATATTTGAGTATGTATGCACCTCTAATGGAGTTAAAGGGCATTTCCCATCCACCCAGTTTTGGCCAGGCCTTGTCACTCTACCTCTTCTAAATTTTCCTTTCTATCGTCTTTCTCTAGCAATTTCCATCTCACGCTTCTCTTCCTCCCCTCCATCATACTCACAACATGAAAATGCAACCATATCCTTGTGTAAGATAAAAGTTTCGTCAAAGAAATAGATCAGTGAGGGGAAGACATTCGGTTAAAAATAAAGACACAATAGAAATTGTACCTTTTCAAAACGAAGGTGCACTGAAACATATTTCCCTCCAGTGGCTGAACTTTTTTTAACCATTCTATTAACCATCTGATCAGCTAAAATTCTTCTAGATTTTGAAAATCTCAAAGCTTCAAATTTGGATAAACAACGAAGCCTTTGAACATGTGAAGGGACCACATGAGCCAATTTATTGGAAAAATGGGCAATTTGAACAGCCCTATGTTGGGAAATAAATTAGGAAGGTAATTTAGAATTAATATTATGTTAGTATATTATAAATATATTATGTTAGTATATTATAAATAGAAGAGAGGGGTAAATGAAGGATGACAAATATTGATGAATGAAATGTTCTTAGTAGTTTTCTATGGTTTTCCGAATCTTTGGTATTGTGGTGAGCCTTGTGCTTAGATCTAGTAGAAAGGAATAATTAAAATTAAAACGCTCGCATATAATCTCATAACAGGGAAAATATCTTCAACCAATATTGTGGCCAATCAACACTTTTTCATGCTAATTAAGGAAAATGAAAACATACTCCAATTGCTCGAGTTTGGGAAGAACTTTTTGAAGATAATAAGTTGTGCTTGACCATGCTTTGACTCTCAAATTCACTATCCCTAATATTATTGTCGAATCGAAGTAGAACAACAGTTGAAAGCTCTCTGACAATTTTCACGTGGTTTTTGAATATATCTATGAAGAACTCTTCATCAAACATGTCCTTAAATTTTCTGAAAAAAGTAGAAACAAAAAGAATAAAACAACTTGATTTTTTAGGAGTTACAGCAAAAACAACAGAAATTGTGTTTTACTATAAGGAAACAATGTTTTGGCAAATAAAAATGCAAAACAATAACAAAAGATCATAAGGATGGCAAAAGGCTTTTTAAGCATTAAAACAAATGCTGCGATGAAAAGAAACATCATAAACTGACTAATATAGAAGATAAAGCAGAACGATGGAACATAATCAAAAGATATGTCTTGTGAAGAAGACAAATTATAACACACAAGTGTACACAAGCTTGAAAATCCTAGTGAGACTAGTATAAAAACCCCCAATTGCAGCCTCTCACGTACGTTTGTATTTGATTCATTGGAAATCATGAACAAAATGGTGGTCATTTTAATATATTTTTCATTCCAGATCGAAAAATTAACAAACGAACGTAAATAAATAGACAAAAGAGTCCTAGTAATTGATAACATAGCATTTACAATAACCACCTTAAATCTTGCCAAACACTGTTCAAATGAAATATTGGAATGGATGGATGAAGTTATCAATATCCAATCAAAGTATAAAGGATACATTTTGTCAAGGTAATACAACCCCGAACTGCACATAAATGGGTACCATACATCAATTTGTTTAAAAACAAAAACAAAAAAAGATAAAAACAAAATTAAAAATAGTGGAATATGTATGAATTATTTCAAGTGATTCCCATATGTGCATATCTAACTGTGTGGATTCCATTTCTAATGCCTAGGAGGAAGCAACAAATAAGTAAAATCACCAAGTACTAATAACTTGAATCTCACATTATCAAAATTTATAACAAAATTAATAAAGATATCAGAAATAGGCAATAAAATTTTAGGCCACTAAGTTTAACTGAAATCAATAAGCGCTTTGCAATGATGTAGTTACATTGCAGTAAATGACTTAAGATTAATAGTTCTCTCCAGCATAGGCGTAAGATTTTGATAAAAACAAGTTTTTAAATACTACGGACAAAAAGGAGAGAGAAATGAAATTTACTAATAAAAAACAAAGCAAACAAATTTTACCACTACTAGTTCATAAAGGCATATGTATTTGAGTTTTTATGAATACGAAGGGGCTTAGCAAAAAAGTATTTACTGAGCAGTAGTATCAAGTATATCAATAATATTTTGCTAAATTAAGTTATCTTAAAAAATTAATTAAGTGACGGTTAATTAATGAAAGATATTATGAAAAGAGCAGTAATAAATAAAACAATAAAAATCAACTTTCTTTGTAGACAAAGCATACCATCAGCCGTTGTTGATTCAATTCACCATTGGCTTCAATAATAAGAAAACCATTTGACTTTGACAGTTCTAGAAAGCATTGTGCAACAAAAACAACGTGAGAGGTAATGCCTAATACTTACAAAACTCATGAGTGAAATATGTCAAACAGGTGCGCTAACATTCTGAAAAACAGTAACATTCAGAACTCACACAATGCGCTAACATTTTGAAAAACTTTGCAGATACCAACGACCAACAGGTGCCAAGAAATAGAGTTGATTATCGATCTTTTAGGACAATATTAATTTCATCACCAACCCGTGAGATTTAATTTTACGAAATGCGGACGATTTATCTTTTTAGTTTAGTTCTCTATAATCAAAGAAAAATTAATTTAATTAAGGCGTGTTTTTTTCTTGAAAATGATTTTTTTCTGTCTCCTCTCTTATTCATCATTTTTTTACTATATTTCTTTTTTGATAGAAAAAGTATATCCAAATAACCTTCAAAGTTTAAAGTTCAAACGAAACAATAATAGTAAATAAACTCATAGAATTTTCATCACCTACATTTGTAGCACTTTCATTGATATCATTCATACATGGTTTCCAATCATGGTGAAGTTTTGAATTCCAAACGGAAGATATCTGCATAATATCCGTATACTTCTAACTATCCATTTATTTTGAAATAGATGCGCGCAAGCATACTAGATTAAAATGCATAGAAAATTCACATATAATTTTAAGGCTTGGAACGAAAGACTATAATATAGCATCAAAATGAGAATGAAGTTGAAAGAATAGACTTTCCACATAACAATGACAAACTTCTGCGCAAAGTTGATACATCCAACGCCAACCTCAACTGCAAAATATGGCGATGAGGATATAATATAAACATGTGTGACAAACATAGAAGAAAAATAAACCTCCTCGTAGTCATCATATTAAGTATGCAAGCAAAAAATATTCCCCATCTGTAAGAGTCATTTAACTGAAAGTAACAAATAGCATGAAGTAGCAATCCATGTCAATAGCTACCACAAAAAGACTAAATTCAGTAAAATGGAAATAGGAATATGATGGCTAGAAAATAAATATGTCAGATGATATACCAATCAGATTATGTTTATTAGTTTGATTGAGAAAAATCCAATAAATGTAAGATATAACAATGATTATACCAAAGACTTATACCGATGAAAATGACAAAGGTAAAAAATTAATGAGAAAAGAAATAGTACCATATTTTGAGAAAAGTTTCCGCTTGCAGATTGAATGAAAGGCCAGAGGTTCTTAAAAACCTGAGGACTTCTATAAACTGAGCCTGGAGGAGCAAGTCTATGAACGACAACGACGGCATTTTTGAGGTTGACAACATCGAAATTGAAGGAGCCCATGTACAACATCATTCCTGATATATACAAGAGGGGTGCCAACAAAAGAACACCCCTTCTTCTAAAAACCGCCGACACAATGAAGAAAAGCACTTTGTCGAATAATCTAGGCTTGGAGACATGGGGGATGGAAATGGTATTGGCAGGGGTAATGGAAGAGCGAGCGAAGCTCTTGGTCCTTGCATGACGGCAGCGGGGGGAAGTGGGTGGTGAGGAGGTGGAGGAAGGGGAGCCAAGGCAGCTAAAGCTATGCATTGGAGGAATGAAGTAAGAAAGAAGGGGGCAGGGGGATGGAAAGGCTAGTGATGAAGTGGCGGGAGAAAGGGAGGAGAGAGATGGGAGTTGAAAGAGCAGACCAATTCAAAATTTTGTAAGATTGTGGGATCACATATCCGCAGTTCCTAAACAAAAAAAAAAAAATGATCAGTATTCAACTCTAGAATCATCTTTTTGAGCTATAATTTAAGCAAGAAAAGTAATGTATAGACGCAACAGAGAGACAAAACAACCTTCCGATGTAAGAGCAAACCTTTAAACTTTGGACAGACAAGGGGAAGTTGAATATAGTTGTCAAAAGCTGGGGACAAGCATTATAGATAAAGCAGTACCGAGCATAATTCAATCGCTATTTATCTTATATCAAAACTGTCAATGACTCAAAATAATCAACCAAGCAGTAAAGTAAGCAATCGATAGTTCTGCCAGTAAGAACTAAAAAGTAAAAAACAGATAACTCAATAATCAATAAAATCGGAGTACAAAATTGGAATGCTTACCCACCTGCGGCCACCAATCCGTCACTATGCTAGAGATCAAGCAGCACTGGGCGAGAGCTCGAGCAATCGATCAACAGTTCAAGTCAAAATGCCTCAAATTTCAAGATGGGTGTTTGAAATAAAAATCCAGAAGTTATTAAGACGAACCCTATCAGGAAGGTGGAATAAGTGTTATCGGCAAAAAAAAAAAAGAAAATATAGGACTAGATGGAATTTGGGTGGGGATGTTTCACCGGAAGATAATATTGTTTTCTGACAGTGGCTGTGCGAGACAGCGACAGTGCAAGCTCGGCGCTCGGCGCTCGGCCGTCGAGCGAGATAGGAGAGTGCGAGACTAACGAGAGTGCGAATACGTCTACGCGACTGTGCGAGAATGGAAGTGGAAACTAGAGAAAACGAGAGAGAGAGAGAGAGAGAGAGCGAACGGAGAACCGTTTTACTGCCTAGATAAACAGTTCAGAAGAAATATTATAAGCAGAAACACGTATTCTAATTTGGTTATACTTGGGTCTTTATATTTGTATTACTGCATCACTCATTAGCCAGTAGAAACAACTATAATCCATATTTATTCATATAGATATAGCAGTACCATTCTAGTGGAGCACAATTGGAAAGAATACCACCTATAGGATTGAAAAACAATGCAGGGAATCCAACGCCTCAAGTTCATATCAAAACGGACACCGTTTGGTCGCCCAATCTTATTGCCAAAGCTCAAAACCCTAGTCTTTTTCTTTATCTTTCCTCTGCCTCTCTCTGTTATTCATTCTCACCTTGTTTTTTTTAATGATTCACATGAGATACGGGCCTTTGGCTATGGAGGTGGAGTCCAAGCTCTCCATTGATCTCTTGTTCATTGTCCACCTTGTGATTGCATTCTTTTTCAATAACAAGATCTTCAACCCTTCATTTCTATCCTTTGGTCACCATTTATATTATGGTATCATTCGTACTCGTGTATGAGAAAAGCCACTAACACGTGTTATGACATGATAAGTGTGTATTTTACACACTTATCAGTACTTTTTTATACTTGATTTGATAAGTTTTTCTCAAATGTGTGAAGAAATTTGACGTCTTTTGTGTTAGTGTGCAGATAATTTACATAAACCAGGTTGGAGCTTGAAATACAACGAATGGAAGAAGATCAAGAGAAAGAAAAGAAGAAAAGGTGAAGTTGGAGAAAACAGAACATACGCCGGTCGATCGACCATCTTCAGACGATCGATCGGCTGAAGAGAAAACAGGAAATTAGGAGCAACGAGACAGAACAAATGCCAATCGATTGGCCAAATGTGACGATCGATCGGCTGAAGAAAAGATTGCGTTACGTTTCAAGGGCAGACACTGAGCCAATCGATCGGCCATCTTCAAGCGATCGATCGGCTACTGCTGGAAAACTTATTTTTTTTAATCTGAGCCGTTGATCCGAATTAAGAAATAACGGAGGATAGAGGCAACCCTAATGAGGTGGACATGATTATTCAAAAAAAAAAACATTCAGAATTTAGCAGGCAGTTTTTGGGAGAGGGAGATTCAGACAAGACGAGACGACAAAAAAGGAGAACAAAGCAAGAATTTCAAAACGGGACATCAGCATAGTTTTTCTCATCTCCTTCTACAATTTACTTATGAACATCTTTATTATCGTTGTTTCTTTTTCGTCTAGCATGAATTAAATTCAATGTTTATCTGCTCTGTTGCTCTACTATATATTATATGGTTATGCATTCTGAAATCTTAGTTGAGGTGTTAATGATGATTTAAATGGGAATAAATTCATGCTTTAACTCCTTGAGAAATGCTGAGTAAAAGATTGATTTGTTTTAGTTTGCATTGATTAGAGCTTACATAGTTATCTTCAAAAATCTGAACACGTTTTATTCTTGTTTGAACCTATTTGCTGGTGATATATTTGTGTAATCTACTAAGAGTGAAACCCAAACACTGTAAGGAAGTGAACGAGAATAAACACGGTAAGGGAATATAACTCCAGTCAAATGTATTGAGAACGAGGACATTGTGAGGAAAATCCTTCTTGGTTTTGCCCAACATTCACGAATGCAAATTGAAGTTTTTCACAAATAAAAGAATGACTTAGGCCATCACTAAACCGTTTGAGCTTTCTTGTCTTACCCTTTTGTGTCATTTAATGACATTCATAATCACCCTTTTGAGCCTAATATTTTTACAGTTCAATTGTCACCTATTTCGACCTAACCTCATATATATTGGCTTACCCTATCTAATGAACACTGGATTTTATCGATACAGTTAGGGGAGATGAGGAGACGGTGGTAATGAGATTTATTAGAGACTCCTTTATCATGTGTTTATTTTTTATTTTTATTATTTATTTCTCTTAGTTATCTGTAAGTATTTCTTCCAAAAAAAAAAAGAAGTTAATTTTTGTTTATCTATGATTGTTTTAAGTCTATTTTGTAATAATGATAAAGGAGTAAATGTGAGTGATATTGAACAATATAAGTTTGGGGGTGAGTAAGAAGTTGAAAGCAAGTTGAGTGAGTTTAAATGAGTAAGTAATTTTGAGTAGGTGAAATAAGGAAGGATGAGTTATGCTCCAAAAATTCGCTTGAACTCATAAAATTTCTACCTTTCAGCCTAGCCTTTCATTACAAGCTTTTAAAAAACCTATCAACTTTTGTTTTGATTTACTGATTTAGTTACTAGTTGGATACTGGGCAAAACTGGTGAATGATTAGAGTGAATGGAGTGATCCCGAGTGAAATGTGAATGCAGTCCTAGCTACATTAGTTGAACCAACAATTAGAAGAAAACAAGAATGAACACACACACACACGAAGGTTTCTATGTAAGCTATTGTCAATGCACTAATATGAGTTATTTATTTTGCAAAGTGTTAAACTTGGTGGTTTTAGTATGAATTTTTCAAGCTGAGATGAATTATCAAAAACATTGATTAAGATTGTTTTACCATTGTATTATGTTGAGCATTTTAAATGTGATTAAGATTATATCTTTGTTTTAACTGAGCTGCATTTTATTCGCTTGAGAACAAGCTTTCATTCAAGTTTAGGGGTGTGATAAATGTGTATTTTACACACTTATTAGTACTCTTTTATACTTGATTTGAAAAATTTTTCTCAAATGTGTGAAAGAATTTGACGTCTTTTATGTAAGTGTGCAGACAATTTACATAAAACCAGGTTAAAGCTTGAAATACAACGAATGGAAGAAGATCATGAGGAAGAAAAGAAGAAACGGTGAAGTTGGAGAAAACAGAACATACGCCGATCGATCGGGTGAAGAGAAAACAGGAAATTGGGAGCAACAAGACAGAACAAATGCCGATCGATCAGCCAAATGTGGCGATCGATCGGCTAAAGAAAAGATTTCATTGCGTTTCAAGGGCAGACACTGAGCCGATCGATCGGCCATCTTCAAGCATTCGATCGGCTACCGCTGGAAAACTTATTTGTTTTAATCTGAGCTGTTGATCTGAATTAGGAAATGACGGAGGATAGAGGCAACCCTAATGAGGTGGACATGATTATTCAGAAAAAAAACATTCAGAATTTAGCAGGTAGTTTTTGGGAGAGGGAGATTCAGACAAGACGAGACGACAAAAAAGGGGAACAAAGCAAGAATTTCAAAACGGGACATCAGCATAGTTTTCTCATCTCCTTCTACAATTTACTTATTAACATCTTTATTATCGTTGTTTCTTTTTCTTCTAGCATGAACTAAATTTCTCTTCTAGGACTATGATGTAGCCAGACAATGTTTATTTTCTGTTTCTTCGTTTAATTAAATTCAATAAGTATTTCTTCCAATATTGTTGACGCATTTAATTCCCGTTCTTAAAGCTTGTAAATTTCTGGCCAATCTTTATTTGATTTTTGGAGTGTTTTGAGACTGAGAGGTGATGAACACCCGAGCAGTGGAATTAATGTCAGAAATATGCATAGGTTAGAGATAGTTACGGTATTGATGTGGTCATTGTGATTTCTCAATTTAATTGTATTTGATTAATGTTAGGATTTGAGACTGAGAAGTGATAACCCATTAATCAGATAAACTAAGCTATACTCGAGAGAGATTATATTAGAATTTAGCGAAATCGATTATCAACATAGGAAGAATATTTATGAATATAATTATGAAGGAGTGAAATACATGTTGTTTTAGTGAAATCGTAGTACCTGGGCTTTTATTTATTAAATCTAATCTTATTCTATCTGTTTTATTATTTTGCATTAGTTTACTTTACTTATTTTGGTTGTTTGATTTAATTTCAATTCTTGAAACCATAAAACGCGTGTTCAATTTAGAATTAAGATTAATAAATTCGATTATTAATTAACAAGTCATTGTGGATTCGACACTCTATTTACACTTTATTACTTGTTGCGACTCATACACTTGCGAAATTTTTTTCACAACATGACACAAAGGATTGAATAGTTTGATGACAACTAAGATCAAACAAAAGCAAATAGAACACGGTCTACATGACCTTCAACAATAATTGACGGTTATGTTTCCATAATCAACCATGTTCACAAATTAAATTCAAAATATCAATATTTTAAGGCTAGATATATATTGAACAAATTTAAACACTATCAACTTGAATTCAAATCTCAACCCCTAAACCCTAAAAACTATAAACTATAAACATTATCTAGTGTTTAGGGTTTTAAGGTTTTAGGGCTCTAGGGTTCTTAGTTGTAGGGTATAGGGTGTAGAGTTTAGGGTTTCAGGTTGAGGGCTTAGGGGTTAGGGGTTAGGGTTTTGGGTTTGGGATTTAGGATTGCGGGGTTGAGGTTAGGGGTTTATAATCAGTCATCAAAATAATACTCTAAATAAACGATCAATCTCTCCTCCAGAGGGAGAGTTAGTTAAACATAATTGAATGAAAAATAGTAGAAATAATGTTGAACATAATACTATTAAAGAAAAGAAGTAGATAAAAGAGAATATCTGTCTCTAAACGTCACCATTGTGGCGTAACACGTGTGTTGGTATTCTCGTCCGGGGTTAGAAATCTTCTTCGATCTCCCTCCAAAAATTCCTCTCATGGTTGCCAAAGGGTCCTCAAATTGTTTGAATAACATCTATTTATAGAGTCGTGATTAGGGTTTCCAAAATCTCTGAAGCGATATTTTCCAAACGTGCAAAATCTTGTAATTTTGAAAAGTGAATCTATTCTTGCGCCGCTACTTAGACTTATGTGCAGCGGCTTAGGTTGTTACGCGCCGAGGCGCAAACGTCTCATTTCATTTGGTTATAATGATGCAAATAACTCTTATTTTCGTAGAGTTATTTATGCTCAATACCTCGCAATGGAGGTAATCCTTGAGGAAGATCTTTGGGAAAAACATCTTGGAATGCTTTTGTTGGAGAAACAACTTGCTCTGATATTACTTCCAAGTTGTCAATTCTATCTCAAAATAGGATTAACACCAATGTCCCATACTAGCTATTGCATTCTTCTACTCATTCTTGGATATATATAGAGCGTCTCCTTT